>CANTUR010001504.1:0-32780 GCA_947683625.1 Mallotus nudiflorus
GCCAACACCTCTGGCACCTCCTCTAGTACCTCTACCACGACTCTGCTGTGGAACAAACTGAGTGGAACTCTGATGCTGGGCTGGTGGTAACTGAAATGGCATGGGTGCAACACTAGCAATCGACTGTTGTGGGAATCGCGAAATCTGCGGCTACTGATACCCGGAATAAGGACACGATCTGGCAAAATGTCCTGTCTGCCCGCATCTAAAACATGTCATTGGTGTCAGATAACACGGTCCCTGATGGACTCTACCGTAGGTCTGGCATACACTGGCAGCTGATCCAGAACTGCAACCACTGCTGCTGCTCGAAGCACCTGACCCGAATCTGAACGATCTACGCTAACCTCCACGGCCATGTCTACTGCTCCGATGCACTCGCTGCTGCTGTCTCTGACTTTGCTGAGTCTGACCTCGCTGCTGACTACTCGATCCAACATGAAAACTAAAATACGGAGTAGCCTGCAATCCACTCGACTGAACTCCTAGCTGGTAATAATCAGGCATCGCTCCCTGCCTAACTAGCCTCAGCTCAATCTCCTTGGCTAACTCAATCACAGACTCGAGAGTAAGGCCTGCTGTAGGCATACCAGCAAAAGTTGAACCCAAACCAGTAACGTAGGTAGTGACCGTAAAATACTGGTCTCGCATCAGATCCTCTGCATATCTACCCAGACGAAGAAACTCTCGGGTGTACTCCTCTACCGATCGATCACCGCGAGAAATACTGGTCAGTCGAAGACGATAGCTCAAATGAAGCGGCTCTGGACAGAATCACCTCATAAATCGCTCTCTGAACTGAGCCACCTCATAAATCGCTCTCAGTGTTTTAGGGTTAATTATGTAATTTCTACTTATAAAATGTGTTTTTAGTATATAAGGGTATTTTCGGTATTTCTATATTGTTCTGTGAATTGTGGACCTTGGTCGGTAAACTGTAGTTTGGAGTCCGACCGAGGGATTGTGATTGTGGTTCTGTGCCTATCTTTCGAAGTGTGTTTCTTTGCAAGGCCGACTCTACTCTTTGAGTAGAGAGATGTCTGTTTTACAGGGGAGGTTTTGCCAGATTTTCGGTAGAATTCTCGTAAAATGTGATGTTCGGTCGAACCCTAATTCTGATTCTGTGTCTAATATTCTAGATCGAGTTTCTAGGATTTTCTATTAGGTTTATCCTGATGTCTGTTATTATTGTTTGTTTAGTTGCACGGAGACCGAGGCCTAGTGGACTAGGCCCATCAGACCCATCTCGAGGAGCGCAATAAATAGTGAGTTGCTATTATATATATATGTTCTAGGGTGCATGTTTTAGAAATATGTGTTTTATTTTGATTAAATATGCATAATGATTTAATTAGTACTTAAGTTTATTTTTAGTTTATTTTTGGTATATTTTCAAACTATATGCATGTTTTATTAATAAATCATTCTTAAAATGCTTTTAGGTATATCCTTTGTATATTCTAGTTTATTTTGTAATTTAATTAGATTTATTTGACGTATATATACTCGAAATATACGTGGTTTACTTTTGGTATATTTCTATTATATATATGGTTTATGTTGCTATTTTATTTAAATTCATGCATCATTTATTTTTATGAATGTATGTTTTATATTTAAAATGAAGGATATCAATAGAACGTGCTACTTAGTGGGCAACACTAGGACCGAGTACGTACCGGTACGCTGATAGCATTTAGGCTATATTACTAACCACTTGTGGATATTTATTGGATATGATTATTTGATGTGTGAGATATGAATTGGGAGTGTGATTACTGGAGCTCGGTTGACCAAGTGTCTTGGGGCCAATCACACTGACAGTCAGACTGCTAGAGCTCGGTTGACTTAGAGTCTCAGGGCCAGTTTACTGTCCAAATGGAATAAGTGAATATATTGGAATAAGTGAGCCTGTATGGCTAGAGAGTTGTCTAACACTGTTTGAGGTTGTGATTTTCTAGGGTTCTATTTGATCCTTCATAACCAGTGGTTTTCAAACAAAATATATAAAAATGATTTTTATTGCATCTGTGTGTATTTGCTTGTATACATACATATTATATATACTTTTGACTGTGTGCATTGGCATTTAGTATTCATGTATATATATTATAGTAATTCACTCAGTGAGGTCTGACTCCCCTCCGTTGACTATTTTTCAAGAGAGTCATCGTCTTCAGACCTCAGTAGCAGGCCTGTATGCCGGATTTCTTCCGCCCCGACTTTTTTTTATGTAAACTGCTCACCTGAGTTCTATTTTTATAATCTAGACACTGCAGTAGTTGTAAATAAATTGTGGTTTTTATGTATTATATTTGTGTGAGTTATGTATTTTAAGAATTTGAACTGAAACTTGTATTAAAACATTTATTTATATATGAGATGAGGATTTGATTTAATTTCATATGGTGGAAATGTTATTTTGATATTTATGATTTTATTTCCGCTGCTTAATATTTTACTTCATTGTGTTATTATTATTATTGCTTGAGTTTATTTTATTTTAGGCTTGCTACGGGTTCCGGATTCGAAAGAATTCCCATTCCCTAGCGCCGGTCATGACCCCTGTTTTGGGTCGTGACAACCGGTGCTAGGGAATGGGAATTCTTTCGAATCCGGAACCCGTAGCAAGCCTTAAAATAAAATAAAGACATGCAATAATTATTTTTAGTGTTTTAATGTTAAATATGCTAAATTTTGTTATTTTGAGGATATTTATGGCAATTATTGATTTTTAGTATATTTATTATATTATATGGATTATTGGTGAATTATAAATCTCGATTGGGGAAATTGTATAGTTCGGGATCCCAACTGAGGGTTGTATGAATTGTAATTTTAGAAGTGTATTTCTATGTAGGATTGGCCCTACTTTTGTAGGGAGATGTTCGTTTTACAAAGGAGACTCTACTGAAATTTCAATAGATTTCTCGTAAAACGTGAAAACCAGTCCAAGTTTAGTTTTGAAATTTTTTCTTGAGTCTTTCTATAGTAATCCTAGAAGCATAGAGTTAGAAGTTTATTCTAATGGTTGTTATTATTTTGTTTTTCTAGTTGCACCAAGACTGAGGCCTATCAGATCAGGCCCTTTGATTTTGTCTCGTGGAGCGCGAATCAGTGAGTTATTATATTGTATATATATGCATTGCGTATAGGATGCATGACTTAAGATTTTTCATTTTCATTATATGTTTTTAAAAGTGATTTAATTTATTATATGATTTGGTATAATTTCAGTTTATTTTTAGTATATCTTGATATAGGTATGTTTGCATATTTTCAATATACGCTTACTATATCTTGGAATATCTAGAGCTATTTTGATATATGCATGTTATATAATTAGGTATATTTTTAATATATGTTCAAATTAAATACATGTTTTAAATGTATATTTATTCATAATTGTTTTATTAAATGATTTGTGTACTTTAGGTATATTTTTAGTATATTTTAGGTATATTTCTAAGTAAATGCATGTTATATTACGGATTTATACTTAAATTATTTTTAAGTATATCATTGGTTTATCTTTGGTATATTTCATGTTTCATTTGACATATATATACCCGAAATATACTTGGTTTATTTTAGGTATATCTCCGGTATATATATGGTTTATTTTACTATTATGAATGTCATTCTACATTATTTATTTTCCAAATGTATGATTTATTTTAAATGAAGGATATCAATAGAACGTGCTACCTAGTGGGCAGCACTAAAACCTTATATGTACCGGTGCGATAAATTAAGGTTGAGTGAGAATCAATTGTGGTGATTACAATTTGGTTGAGAATGATATGATTGATTTGATTGAGATGTGATGTGATTAATAGTGTGATTGTTGGAGCTCGATTGACCAGGTGTCTCAAGGCCAATCACATTGATAGTCAGACTGCTGGAGCTCGGTTGACTTAGTCTCTCTGGGCTAGTCTACTGTCCAAAATGGAATAAGTAATCTATTTGGAATTAAGTGAGCCTGTATGGCTAGAGTGATGCTATGGTTGATTGAGGTTGCGATTAATAGGGTTCTATTTGATCCTTCATGTATAAAAATAAATGTTTTCTGCATTTATTTTATGTATAAAAGCAGAGTTTGACATTTGTGTGTAATGCATGTGTGTGTATATATATATATATATATATATATATATATATATATGAGTGCCTGATTATTATGGTTTAGATTGCATATATATATAGTATAATAATTCACTCAGTGAGGTCTGACCCCCTCAATATTTTTTTTTCAGGAGATCTTATATCGTTAAACCTTAGTATTAGAGCTCTTCATCGATGTTCTTTCATCCCAGCTATTTTATGTAAATGTATATTTTAAACTCTGATTTATATTCTAGAAACTGCAGTAGTTGTGTTATTGTATCAGAAGAGTATTGTTTTGTTTTGATACTTTGTACTTTGAGTGTTGTATTTGAATATTATATGAATATATTTATTTATGAAAAGATTTGGAGTATCTATTTTATATATCGATTTGAAATTTTAATTCAATTGTACCTTTTATTTATTTATTGTATGTTTTTATTATCTAAGGTTTGCTACGAGTTTCGAATTCGAAAGAATTCCCATTCCCTAGTGCCGGTCATGACTTCTAGTTTTAGGTCATGAAAAAGTTGGTATCAGAGGCTAGGTTTAGAGATATGGACCTAGGTTATCGAGTCGTGTTTTCTTTGAAACTACTGCAGTTAAATTAGGTTCAATCATGTCTTTGAAAAGTCTTCCTTGCATTAGGAATTCCATGTAATTGTTAGGGAGTCTATTGTTGCTTGTGATTGTTTGAATTACTTTTTTTGTTTTTGTTCTTTTTTTATTGCTGCAAGCGTGAGTCGCTCCATCAGTCGATAAGATTAATGATAGAAGTCTTTTGAGCATGAGGTTCTACCCCCTGTGTAGCCTATAAGTGTAGGGGAAGAGATGGATTTAGAAGACCTAATGATCGCCGTAGACAGCGGAAACAATAGGATGAGTAGCTTGTGGCTTAGCATTGCAATGATGTTGCTTATGCAACAGGAGTTCCGTAGGATGTAATGTCGATACCTTTGATCGTACAGCAGATGTAACTTCTATTTCAGTAGAGAACTTTGGATACGTCAATTCTGCGTATATTTTATATTTTGAATCTTGTTGATTTTTATGTCTTTTCAGCGAGGCGAATGCGAACTACTTCTTCTTCATAGACAATATTAGAAATCAATCTTTTCAAGTTAAGGTTGTGGTTATAGTTTTAGCCCTACTACACCTATCTAGTATAGGGGTAGGTCAGAGGCAATTGTAATCTAAGGCCGAAGTAGTCATTGTAAGAGGTACAAGCAGCATTTGTGGCTAGGATAGCTGAGATTAATGAGAGATTGATAGCATTTAGCTAAGTCTAACAGTTGTTTTTTTATGCTTTGATGAGGAATTGAAAGATGTCTAATGAAGACGAATCACTTTTGTACTCTTTGATGGCGAAGTTGTCAATTCTGACTGTAGTTCACGGTACGAGTTAAAGAGTGAGTTTTAAGATGTTTCCCTCCATTTTCTAGGAAGGATAATTACCTGTGGATATTATTGCATAGAATAAGAGAAGAGCAATTAGTTGAGAAGAATACCTGCGAACTCTTCAATCTATCACGTCATGTTGTAGGCGTGATACAGTATAATAAGAGATTGGTAGAACTGTATGTTATAGGATTAAGTTCGATATATATTGGCATCTGAACTGAGAACTGAAATTCAAAGAGTTATTCGTGAATTCAGTATTTTAAGTGTAATTGATCTTGATGTGATATGGATTGTTGTTTCAGCACTATGCAGTGGTTGGTTATCAGAGTAAGAGGTGATTTTTAGAATTTTTGAAGAAGAATTTAGAATTATGGGTGACAAAAGTTTTGTACCTCAGAATCTTAGCTCCATTATCACTGGTAGGAAGATACTGAGAAAAAGTTATTAGGAAACTTGGCTCTAGTCAAGGATACTTTAGTAAAGAAGTTGTTTTTCACAGATGCACTTGTTGCCTATGAGTTTCTTAATAATTTTTTTTGAGGAATTGTCAAGTCTACCACCTTATAAAGATTGAATTTTGTATCGATGTGGTTCCTGATATAGCTTCTATTTCGACATAGTTGTACAAAAAGGCTCTTGCTGAGCTGAAGGAGCAATTGCAAGATTTGTTGGACAAGGGTTTTATCAGACCTTGTGTCTTTCCTTGAGGTGCACTAGTCCTTTTGGTGAAAAAGGATGGTATACTCAGACTGTGCATTAATCACAAAGAACTGAATAAGATGATAGTGAAGAATAAGTATCCTCTTCCAAGGATAAATGATTTGTTTGATCAGCTTCAAAGTGCACAGTTCTTTTTTAAGATTTATTTGAGGTCGGGTTATCATCAGTTATGGATCAAAGAGGCTGATGTTTCTAAAACAGCATTCCGCACTCGATATGGCCACTATGAATTTCTGGTTATGTCGTTTGGCTTGACTAAAGCACCAGCAATGTTTATGGATCTAATGAACAGGGTATTTAGACCATTTATGGATAAGTTTGTAGTAGTTTTCATCGATGATATACTAGTGTATTCGAAGAGTATGGAGGGGCATGTATATTATTTGATGACTGTACTGCAGACATTGAGAGAACATCAGCTTTATGCTAGATTCTCGAAGTGTGATTTCTGGTTGGAGAGTATTGCTTTCCTTGGACATGTGGTGTCTAAAGAGGGTATCCAGGTTGATCCACAAAAGAACGAGGCAATATCTGAGTGGCCTAAACTGACTTCAGTTACTGAGATTCAGAGTTTTCTGGGTTTAGTTGGGTATTATAAGGGTTTTGAGCAGAGTTTTCTAGAATTGCAGCTCCTATGACCTGCCTAACTTAAAAGAATGTGAAGTTTGTGTAATCAGATGTTTATTAGAATAGTTTTCAAATACCGAAGAAGACTGTTGATCTAAGAGTTACATGAGTTAGTGGATCAGGGTCTGATGATAAAGATGAGTATATCTGGTGGACTGCTAGCTCAATTCAAGGTTTGATCTGTGTTGAGAGATTAGGATTAAGGTAGTTCAAGGCCGAGATCCTATCCTATAGAGCTTGTAGAGAATGTTCGAGTAGGGAAGTCCACTGATTTCACACTTGATGATGAAGGCATTTTATGGATCAGTGGTAGAATGTGCATTCCTGATGTGGATAAGATAAGAGAGGAGTGATCCTTGAGGAAGCATATTGTGTGCCTACATGGAGTACCTGTGTCCATTGTGTCAGACAAAGGTTCAGTGTTTACCTCTTATTTTTGGCAGAAGTTACAGGAAGTGATGGGCAGCAGGTTGGATTTCAGTACTGCTTTTCATCCTTAGATAGATGGTCAGTCTGAAAGGACGATCCAGACACTGGAAGATATGTTAAGGATGTGTGTTTTGGATTTGGAAGGTAGCTGGGATGATCATTTGCCGCTTGTGGAGTTCGCTTATAATAGCAACTACCATAGTATTATTAGGATGGCACCATATGAGGCTTTGTATGGAAGGAAGTGTAGATCCCCTCTAAGTTGAAATGAGATTGGAGAGAGAGCATTGACTGGACCTAAAATGGTTAAAGATGCTGCAGAGAAGGTTGTTATGATTAAGAGGAGATTAGAGACCGCAGTTAGCAGGCAAAAGAGCTATGCGGATCCGAAATGCAGAAATGTGGAGTTCCAGGTAGGAGACTATATTTTTCTGAAGGTGTCTCCGATGAAGGGTGTAATGAGATTTAGTAAGAAGGGTAAGCTAGCATCAAGATATATTGGACCATTCGAGATTCTAAAGAGAGTTGGCACTGTTGCATATCGGTTGGCTTTGCCTCCAAGTTTATCTCAAGTGCATCCAGTGTTTCATATCTCAATGCTAAAAAAGTATATTTCAGACCCTTCACACGTGTTACAGCCTGATAGTGTGGAAGTAAGTGAAGACTTGACATTTGTGGAAGAACCTATTGCGATCGTGGACTATCAAGTTTGACAGTTTCGTTTGAAGCAGTTTCCGATGGTCAAGATGTTGTGGTGAAGCAACAACGTGGAAGAACACACCTAGGAGATTGAAGTCGAGATGCAAGCTTCTTACTCGTATCTCTTTCCTCTTTGATTTTTGTAATTATTCTTTCTTTGAATTCAGGGATGAATTCTTATAAGGAGGGGAGATTGTAATAACTCATATTTTTAAATTAATTTATTTTAAAATGAAATATGCAAT
Source organism: Mallotus nudiflorus (assembly GCA_947683625.1). NCBI lineage: Eukaryota > Viridiplantae > Streptophyta > Magnoliopsida > Malpighiales > Euphorbiaceae > Mallotus > Mallotus nudiflorus. Next base: position 8,229 of record CANTUR010001504.1, read on the forward strand.
GTTAATAAAATTTGGAGATTTTATTGATTTATTTTCATTATTTGTGATTAATTACTATTATTTTATATTTAATTAAATTTTCTACGTAAATATATTATTTTTTATCATTTAATTTGCATGGTTATTTTAACATTATTATTTCTATTATTGTTTTATTAAATTTCTGTCACGACCCAAAACAGGGGCCATGACCGGCGCTAGGGAACGGGAATTCTTTCGAATCCGGAACCCGTAGCAAGCCTAAAAATAAAATAAATATGCAATAATAACCATAAAAATATAATATGCAGCGGAAAATAAAAATCATAATATCATAAATATTACAATCTCATCCATAACAACTGGATATAATTCAAAACTCATCACATCGCATATATAATCTCATAAATGTATAATCTTTATACAAATCCAGTTTTACTATAATACATCTCTTTAAAACAAAGTACATAAAATCCAATACTGTAATTTACAACTACTGCAGTGTCTAGATAAAATCAATAAGACTCAAGTATACAATTTACATAAAGAAGCCGGGGCGGAAGAAATCCGGCGTATCGACCTGCTACTGAGGTCTGAGGAAGTTGACTCTCCTGAAAAATAGTCAACGGAGGGGAGTCAGACCTCACTGAGTGAATTACTATAGTATATATACATACACTCTAAGTGATAATGCATACAGTCAACAGTATAAGAGTAATATGTATATATACAGGCAAGTTCATACAGATGCAGAAAAATCATTTTATATATTTTGTCTGAAAATCAACTTTTATGAAGGATCACATAGAACCCTAGAATATCGCAACCTCAGAAAAATAGTGTTAAACAACACTCTAGCCATACAGGCTCACTGATTCCAAATATATCCACTTAATCCATTTGGACAGTAGACTGGCCCCGAGACACTAAGTCAACCGAGTTCCAGCAGTCTGACTGCCAGTGTGATTGGCCCGAGACACTTGGTCAACCGAGCTCCAGCAATCACACCCACAAACCACATCTCACATATCAAATAATCATAATCAAATCGATATCCACAAATAGTTAGTATAATAGCCTAAATACTATAGGCGTACCGGTACGTACTCGGTCCTAGTGCTGCCCACTAGGTAGCACGTTTTATTGATATCCTTCATTCTTAAATATAAAACATTCATTCACAAAAATAAATGATGCATGGTTATAAATGAAATAGCAATATAAACCATATATATACCGAAAATATACCAAACATAAACCAGGTATATTTTGAGTATATATATGTCAAATAAATCCAATCAAATCATGAATTAAACTAAAAATATATTTAAAAACATTTTAAATATATTTTATTAATAAAACATGTATATAATTTATTATATACCAAAAATATACCAAAAATATACTTGAATATAAATCATGTTATTTATGCATATTCAGTCAAAATAAAACATGCATTTTCTAAATCATGCATCCTAAGCATATATATATAATATAGTAACTCACCTAATGCGCTCCACGAGACGGGTCCGACGGGCCTGGTCCACTAACCCTCGGTCTCGGTGCAACTAAACAAGAAATAATTATTCGACATCAGAATAACCCTAACAGAAATCCTAGAATTCAATCTAGAGTATTAAATACAGAATCGAAAATTAGGGTTCGACTGGATATCACGTTTTACGAGAATTCTACCGAAAATCCGGCAGAACCTCCCCTGTAAAACGGACATCTCTCTACTCAAAAGAGTAGAGCCGACCCTGCAAAGAAAATACACTTCAAAAATAAACACCATAATCAATCACAACCCCTCGGTCGGACTCCAGACTACAATCTGTCGACCGGGGTCCACAAACACAGAATATATATATTCAAATATACCAAAAATATCCTTAAATCATAAAAATACATTTCATACGTAGAAATTACATAATAAATCTTGAAACACTGTAAAAATCGATTAAAACTCATTTTATTAGAAAAACCGTATATTATATATATAATTGAAAATAATTCCCGAAAAATAGTTTTAATTAGTTAAAAATACTAAATATTTTGTAGAAATCATTTTTATACCTTAAATAAATATTAAAACCAATTAAATTACATTTTTAGACAATTTAGGGTAAAATTACCAAAATACCCCTATATATACATATATACCTAAATTACTTCAAAAATTCACCAAAAATCATACAATTATCCAAAATTAATTTTCTCAACATATTTATCAATAATATCAATAATTAAACTCAATTAACCAATTAAATTCAAATAAAAACACATTTAACCTAATTTTACAAAATCACATAAACTTCAATAATTAAAAATAAATACTTAGAAATTCATAAAAATTCCAAATAAATTCCTATAATTCATTTCAACACCTAATTCAATCATAAACTCCAATTTCATAATTTAAATAATTAATTTCCGAAAATTAGAAAATAATATTAAAATATTCAAAAATACCCAAAAATCCAAACAACCTCCAAAAATTCTGTAAAAATTCATACATGAAGATTAAACTACCAGGAACAACATTTGTGAAGGAAGTTTCCATGAATCATCCAAATTGAAGCTCAAAAAAATCGAAAACCAAAAGTGGCCGAAATATTCAAATCGAAACCTAAGCAATTCTAGACCATTTTAGCTCAAACCAAAGCTAGAATAACACTCACCGGAGCTCAAGGAGAAGATAGAGACCGACGGTGTCGAAAACGGTGGCCGGAGGAGGGAGAAACGGCGGTGAGAAAATGGTGGTGGCGTCGGGCACCCGCGGGAAAGAAGAAGAAGAAGAAGAAAAAGAAAAAGAAAGAAAAAGGAAAAAGAAAGAAAAAGAAAAAGAAGGAAAAAGGAAAAGAAAAAAAAATAAAAAAAATTAAAATAATTAAATATTAATAAATAAATAATAATAAAATAATAAATTTTAATAATTTAATAATAAATAAAATAATCAAATAATAATAAATAAATAATAAAATATTAGGGTAATAATAAACCCTAATTAAATAAATATACACACACAGGCTTTATTTAATAATTTAAAAATATGTATGAGTTCATACAAACCCGTAAATACATTTAAAATAATTAATAATACATTGTTTACGTAGAAATTTCCCCGAAAATGAAAGTCCCGGGAAAATTTTACGTAAAATACTGAAAATAATAGACAGTAATTAAAATAGGTTTAAAATACATATCAACTCATAAAAACATCGTATAATGCATAAAAATTATTGACACTGTATATCCCGGTACAGTGTAAAAATATTTTTAAAAAACACGGGATATTACAGTCTTCCCCCCTTACAAGAATTCGTCCCCGAATTCTAAAAACAAGATTACAGAATCAGGAAGGAAAGAGATACGGGTAAGAAGCTCGCATCTCAGCTTCAGTCTCCCACATATGCTCTTCAACTCTGTCGCTACGCCACAGAACCTTGACCATCGGAATCTGCTTCGATCGCAACTGTCGAACTTGAAAATCAACGATCGCCACAGGTTCTTCCACAAACGTCAAATCTTCACTCACTTCCACACTGTCGGGTTGCAACACGTGTGAAGGATCTGAGATATACTTCCTCAACATCGACATATGAAATACTGGATGCACTTGTGACATACTCGGAGGCAAATCCAACCGATATGCAACAATGCCAATTCTCTCCAGAATCTCAAACGGTCCAATATATCTCGGTGCTAACTTACCCTTCCTGCCAAATCTCATCACACCCTTCATCGGAGATACCTTCAGAAAAACGAAATCTCCAACCTGAAACTCCATATCTCTGCGCCTAGGATCCGCATAACTCTTCTGTCTACTAACTGCGGTCTCTAACCTGCTCTTGATCACGGCGACTTTCTCTGCAGCATCCTGAACCATCTCTGGTCCAGACAAAACTCTCTCACCAATCTCATCCCAACTCAACGGGGATCTACACTTCCTTCCATACAACGCCTCATATGGTGCCATGCCAATACTGCTATGGTAGCTGTTATTATATGCAAACTCAACAAGCGACAAATGATCATCCCAGCTACCTCCCAAATCCAAGACACACATCCTCAACATATCTTCCAGTGTCTGGATCGTCCTCTCAGACTGACCATCTGTCTGAGGATGAAAAGCAGTACTGAAATCCAACCTAGTGCCCATCGCTTCTTGCAACTTCTGCCAAAAACGAGAAGTGAACACTGAACCTCTATCTGACACAATGGACACAGGTACTCCATGAAGGCACACAATATGCTTCACATACAACTTCGCCAATCTAGCAACTGAATATGTGGCTCTCACAGGCAAGAAATGTGCAGACTTCGTCAATCTGTCTACAATCACCCAGATGGAATCGTATCCATCCTTCGAACGAGGTAAACCGACCACAAAATCCATAGCTATCCTTTCCCATTTCCACTCGGGAATAGGAAGAGGCTGAAGCTTCCCAGAAGGCTTCTGATGTTCGGCTTTCACTTGCTGACACGTCAAGCACTTAGCAACATAATCAGCAACATCCTTCTTCAGTCCATCCCACCAGTATAGATCTCTGATACTGTGGTACATCTTAGTAACACCAGGATGAACGCTATAAGCTGTAGAATGTGCTTCCTCTAAAATCTCTTCTTTCAAATCATCCACATCAGGAACACACAATCTACCACTGATCCACAACACACCATCATCATCGAGTGTGAAATCAGTGAACTTCCCTGCTCTGACATTCTCTGCAAGCTCTTCCAGAATAGGATCTCGGCTCTGAGCTGCTTTAATCCTATCCCTCAGCACAGATCGTACTTTAAACTGAGCTAACAGTCCACCTGATCTACTGATCTTCATCATCAGACCTTGATCCACCATCAAATGCAATTCCTGGATCAATGGTCTCCTCTCAACACCAATGTGAGCAAGACTACCTGAGGACTTCCTACTCAAGGCATCTGCTACCACATTAGCTTTACCCGGATGGTAAAGAATCTCGCAATCATAATCCTTCAACAATTCCAACCATCTTCTCTGCCTCAGATTCAGATCTCGCTGCTGGAAAATGTACTTAAGGCTCTTGTGATCAGTAAATATCTCACAAGTCACCCCGTACAAATAATGTCTCCAAATCTTCAAAGCAAAGATCACTGCAGCCATCTCTAGATCATGTGTAGGATAGTTCTGCTCATGCTTCTTCAACTGCCTCGAAGCATAGGCTATCACCCTTCCATTCTGCATCAACACACAACCAAGACCAATTCTAGAGGCATCACAGTAAACTGTGAACTTATCCACACTATTAGGCAAAGCTAATACTGGTGCTGTGGTCAACTTCTCCTTTAACAACTAAAAACTATTCTCACAAGCTTCTGACCACTCGAATCTAACGTTCTTCTGAGTCAAGCGAGTCATAGGGGTTGCAATCCTGGAAAAATCCTGCACAAACCGCCTATAATACCCGGCTAAACCCAGAAAACTCCGAATCTCAGTAACTGAAGTAGGTCTAGGCCACTCAGATACTGCTTCAATCTTTTGTGGATCAACCTGAATACCTTCTTTAGACACTACGTGTCCAAGAAAAGAAACACTCTCCATCCAGAAATCACACTTCGAGAATTTAGCATAAAGCTGATGATCTCTCAGTGTCTGTAGTACAATCCTCAAGTGATATACATGCTCTTCCATACTCCTCGAATATACTAGTATATCATCAATGAAGACTACCACAAACTGATCCACATACGGTCGGAATACTCTGTTCATCAGATCCATAAAAGCTACTGGTGCATTAGTCAAACCAAAAGACATCACCAGAAACTCATAATGACCATATCGAGTGCGGAATGCTGTCTTAGGAATATCAGCTTCACTAATCCGCAACTGATGATAACCCGACCTCAAATCAACCGTAGAAAAGAACTGTGCACCTTGTAACTGATCAAACAAATCATCTATCCTGGGGAGAGGATACTTATTCTTCACTGTCACCTTATTCAGCTCTCTGTAGTCAATGCACAGTCTCAGGGTACCATCCTTCTTCTTCACAAACAGGACTGGTGCACCCCAAGGAGAAACACTAGGTCTAATAAAACCTTTATCCAACAACTCTTGCAACTGCTCCTTCAATTCTCTCAACTCTGCAGGAGCCATACGATAAGGTGGCATAGATATAGGAGTAGTACCTGGTACCACATCTATACAGAACTCAATCTCTCTATGAGGTGGTAAACCTGGCAACTCCTCAGGAAAAACATCAGGAAACTCACAAGCAACAGGAACATCTGTGAGTGACAACTTCTCCACTGACGTATCCCTGACCAATGCCAAAAACCCTTGACAACCTTTCTTCAATAACTTCCTAGCTGAAATAACAGAAATAAGATTCTGAGGTGCTGAACTCCTATCACCAACAAACTTAAAATCTTCTTCACCAGGAATTCTAAAAAATCACCTCCTTATTCCTGCAATCAACCACGGCAAAGTGCTGAGACAACCAATCCATTCCCAAAATAACATCAAACTCCATCACATCCAACAAAATCAAATCAACGGGTAATTCTCTATCTCCCACGAGAACTGGACAACCAGAAAGAACAATATCGGCGTCCAAAGAATCACTCAGAGGAGTGGCAACAGACAAAGGAAAAGCCATCCTCGAAGCTTGCCAACAAGATTTAGAAGCAAAAACAGGAGAAACAAACGAATGCGTGGCACCCGGATCAAACAAAACCAAAGCATCCAGGTAACAAACAGAAAGAATACCTGCCACGACTGCATTAGATGCCTGAGCATCTAGCTGAGTCAGATGAAAAACTCTGGCCTGGCCTCGACCTCCCTGCTGACTGGTAGAAGCCTGGCCAATACCTCTAGCACCTCCTCTAGTACCTCTACCACGACTCTGCTGAGTCAAACCTCGCTGCTGACTACTCGAACCAACATGAAAACTCAAATATGGAGTAGCCTGCGATCCACTCGACTGAACTCCCAACTGGTAATAATCAGGCATCGCTCCCTGCCTAACTAACCTCAGCTCGATCTCCTTGGCCAACTCGATCACAGACTCGAGAGTAAGACCTGCTGTAGGCATACCAGCAAAAGCTGAACCCAAACCAGTAACATAGGTAGTAATAGCGAAATACTGATCTCGCATCAGATCCTCAGCATATCTACCCAGACGAAGAAACTCTCGGGTATACTCCTCTACTGATCGATCTCCACGAGAAATACTAGTCAAACGAAGACGATAGCTCAAACGAAGAGGCTCTGGACAAAATCTCCTCATGAATCGCTCTCGAAACTGAGCCCAGGTCATCGTCATCATATAAGGCTGGATCATCTGCATAAACCAATCCAAGGCTGATCCCTCGACAGACAACTCAACGATCATGATCCTCTGGTACTCGGTATGAGCAGTCCGAGTCCTAGTCTCAATCGCATGCAGAAAATCTAAAGGATCAGAAGTACCATCAAAAACAATCCTGCCAACTCGAGCATAGAACAAAGCTGCCTCAGAGTCAGACATACCCTGCTGATAGGCAGGCTGAACAACAGGAGGAACAGGAACATCAACTTCAGGCTCTACAGGCTCCTCGTCCTGTAACTCTCTCTGCCTACGGCGACCTGCCGCTCCTCGAGGTCTACCCCTGCCACGACCTCTACGCCTAACTGGCTGCTCAGGAGGTAAAACCTCGTCCTAAAAAGACTCATCATCCTCGGCCTCAACGACCGGTGGAGCGACACGCGCTCGCCTCCTCATTCTGAAAAGACAAACGGAAAGATTCAGACAAAACAGACAACGGAGGAATAACGCTGAAAACTACAGCAAGGAATACTCATCAAGACATACTCGAACCTAATACACTGCAGTAGTCCAACAGAAAACACAACTTAAAAACTAGGGCCACAACTCACATAACTAAGCCCTGACACAGAACTCCATTCTGATACGAACTTCGCTCTGATACCAACTTCGCTCTGATACCAACTTTGTCACGACCCAAAACAGGGGCCATGATCGGCGCTAGGGAACGGGAATTCTTTCGAATTCGGAACCCGTAGCAAGCCTAAAAATAAAATAAATATGCAATAATAACCATAAAAATATAATATGCAGCGGAAAATAAAAATCATAATATCATAAATATTACAATCTCATCCATAACAACTGGATATAATTCAAAACTCATCACATCACATATATAATCTCATAAATGTATAATCTTTATACAAATCCAGTTTTACTATAATACATCTCTTTAAAACAAAGTACATAAAATCCAATACTGTAATTTACAACTACTGCAGTGTCTAGATAAAATCAATAAGACTCAAGTATACAATTTACATAAAGAAGCCGGGGCGGAAGAAATCCGGCGTATCGACCTGCTACTGAGGTCTGAGGAAGTTGACTCTCCTGAAAAATAGTCAACGGAGGGGAGTCAGACCTCACTGAGTGAATTACTATAGTATATATACATACACTCTAAGTGATAATGCATACAGTCAACAGTATAAGAGTAATATGTATATATACAGGCAAGTTCATACAGATGCAGAAAAATCATTTTATATATTTTGTCTGAAAATCAACTTTTATGAAGGATCACATAGAACCCTAGAATATCGCAACCTCAGAAAAATAGTGTTAAACAACACTCTAGTCATACAGGCTCACTGATTCCAAATATATCCACTTAATCCATTTGGACAGTAGACTGGCCCCGAGACACTAAGTCAACCGAGCTCCAGCAGTCTGACTGCCAGTGTGATTGGCCCCGAGACACTTGGTCAACCGAGCTCCAGCAATCACACCCACAAACCACATCTCACATATCAAATAATCATAATCAAATCGATATCCACAAATAGTTAGTATAATAGCCTAAATACTATAGGCGTACCGGTACGTACTCGGTCCTAGTGCTGCCCACTAGGTAGCACGTTCTATTGATATCCTTCATTCTTAAATATAAAACATTCATTCACAAAAATAAATGATGCATGGTTATAAATGAAATAGCAATATAAACCATATATATACCGAAAATATACCAAACATAAACCAGGTATATTTTGAGTATATATATGTCAAATAAATCCAATCAAATCATGAATTAAACTAAAAATATATTTAAAAACATTTTAAATATATTTTATTAATAAAACATGTATATAATTTATTATATACCAAAAATATACCAAAAATATACTTGAATATAAATCATGTTATTTATGCATATTCAGTCAAAATAAAACATGCATTTTCTAAATCATGCATCCTAAGCATATATATATAATATAGTAACTCACCTAATGCGCTCCACGAGACGGGTCCGACGGGCCTGGTCCACTAACCCTCGGTCTCGGTGCAACTAAACAAGAAATAATTATTCGACATCAGAATAACCCTAACAGAAATCCTAGAATTCAATCTAGAGTATTAAATACAGAATCGAAAATTAGGGTTCGACTGGATATCACGTTTTACGAGAATTCTACCGGAAATCCGGCAGAACCTCCCCTGTAAAACGGACATCTCTCTACTCAAAAGAGTAGAGCCGACCCTGCAAAGAAAATACACTTCAAAAATAAACACCATAATCAATCACAACCCCTCGGTCGGACTCCAGACTACAATCTGTCGACCGGGGTCCACAAACACAGAATATATATATTCAAATATACCAAAAATATCCTTAAATCATAAAAATACATTTCATACGTAGAAATTACATAATAAATCTTGAAACACTGTAAAAATCGATTAAAACTCATTTTATTAGAAAAACCGTATATTATATATATAATTGAAAATAATTCCCGAAAAATAGTTTTAATTAGTTAAAAATACTAAATATTTTGTAGAAATCATTTTTATACCTTAAATAAATATTAAAACCAATTAAATTACATTTTTAGACAATTTAGGGTAAAATTACCAAAATACCCCTATATATATATATATACCTAAATTACTTCAAAAATTCACCAAAAATCATACAATTATCCAAAATTAATTTTCTCAACATATTTATCAATAATATCAATAATTAAACTCAATTAACCAATTAAATTCAAATAAAAACACATTTAACCTAATTTTACAAAATCACATAAACTTCAATAATTAAAAATAAATACTTAGAAATTCATAAAAATTCCAAATAAATTCCTATAATTCATTTCAACACCTAATTCAATCATAAACTCAAATTTCATAATTTAAATAATTAATTTCCGAAAATTAGAAAATAATATTAAAATATTCAAAAATACCCAAAAATCCAAACAACCTCCAAAAATTCTGTAAAAATTCATACATGAATATTAAACTACCAGGAACAACATTTGTGAAGGAAGTTTCCATGAATCATCCAAATTGAAGCTCAAAAAAATCAAAAACCAAAAGTGGCCGAAATATTCAAATCGAAACCTAAGCAATTCTAGACCATTTTAGCTCAAACCAAAGCTAGAATAACACTCACCGGAGCTCAAGGAGAAGATAGAGACCGGCGGTGTCGAAAACGGTGGCCGGAGGAGGGAGAAACGGCGGTGAGAAAATGGTGGTGGCGTCGGGCACCCGCGGGAAAGAAGAAGAAGAAGAAGAAAAAGAAAAAGAAAGAAAAAGGAAAGAGAAAGAAAAAGAAAAAGAAGGAAAAAGGAAAAGAAAAAAAAAATAAAAAAAATAAAATAAATTAAAATAATTAAATATTAATAAATAAATAATAATAAAATAATAAATTTTAATAATTTAATAATAAATAAAATAATCAAATAATAATAAATAAATAATAAAATATTAGGGTAATAATAAACCCTAATTAAATAAATATACACACACAGGCTTTATTTAATAATTTAAAAATATGTATGAGTTCATGCAAACCCGTAAATACATTTAAAATAATTAATAATACATTGTTTACGTAGAAATTTCCCCGAAAATGAAAGTCCCGGGAAAATTTTACGTAAAATACTGAAAATAATAGACAGTAATTAAAATAGGTTTAAAATACATATCAACTCATAAAAACATCGTATAATGCATAAAAATTATTGACACTGTATATCCCGGTACAGTGTAAAAATATTTTTAAAAAACACGGGATATTACAATTTCACTATTTATTTTGTTAATAAATTATTTTATTAATTGGATTGTTATTTTATGTGTATATTATTGTGTGATGTGTGTGTGTTTATTATTATATGTGTGAATATATGTACATTTGAGTATATTTGTGCGGTGTAGATTCATTTGGCTAAAGTATTATTATTATAATATAAAGTTTTATTAATATAATATATATATATATATATATATATATACACACACACACATTCATGCATACAACAAACCTACATACATGCACATGCATTAAACACCATACACACACAACATAAAGAAAGAAAAATGTGATGGACCAAAAACCACAAGAACAAGAAACCAAAAACAAAAACACACACAGAAGCTCATCGTCCCCGCACCGTCCGACTTTTATACTGTCACTATTCCTCCATCACTTTCGGCCACCGTTTCTTGAGTTTCCGATCTCTATCAACTCTTTAAGCTCTGGTGATCATGATTCCGAGCTTCATTTGAGCTTAAACCCGATTGTTTGTGAGTTTTCTCGATTTTTCGGTTTTAAGCTTTTATGTTTTTTTTAGTTGATTTTTGGTTGATATAAACAAACTCCCTTAAGAAAAGTTATTCCTAGTAGCTTGATCTTCATGAATAAAATTTTATTTTAATTTTTGGAATTTATTTTAAGTTTTGTGAATTTTTGAATATTTTCTTAATTTTCGTAAATTAATTTATTAAATTATAAATTTGGTATATTTGGAATTATTATTAATTGTTATTAATTTTAGAGTTGAGATTATAATTTTTGTGATTTTTATGTAATTTTTATAATTATTTTTATATTATGTCAATATTGGATAATTAGGTTTAAGTTGGGTTTTTATTGAAATTATTGTTTAAATATGTGTTTTAGTTAATATTAGTAATATATATGTTGAGAAAATAATTTTTATGAATTTATATAATTTTTATGGAATTTTATACAATTTATGTGTATTTTGAATTATTAGGTTAAATATGTATTTTTGTTGAAATTATTGGATAAATATGTGTTTTGGTTGATAATAGTATGTTATATGTTGATTAAATAATTTTAATGATTTTATATAATTTTTTAGGAAATTATTTAGGATATTGGATATTTTGTATTATAGGGTTAAATATGTAATTTTGTTAAGATTATAGTTAAACATTATGTTTTAGTTGGTTTTATAATTATTTATGGTATTAAAATGATTTTTACAAATTATTTACTATTTTTAACCAATTAATACTAATTTTTGAAAATTGTTTTCAAATAATATATTATATATTATGTTGGTAATAAAATAGGTTTTTAGTAATTTTTAATGCGTATTTAGACTATTTTAGTTATTTGAATATATAAAGTGAATTTTTATTAATTTATATTGAATTATCGAGAAAATTGGATTTTTAATAATATTATATTATTATTTCGGGATTTTCATGTAATTATTGTGAAAATAATTATTTTTTGTGTTTTAATGTTAAATATGCTAAATTTTGTTATTTTGAGGATATTTATGGCAATTATTGATTTTTAGTATATTTATTATACTATCTGGATTGTTGGTGAATTGTGGACCTCGATTGGAGAAATTGTGTAGTTCGGGATCCCAACTGAGGGTTGTATGAATTGTGATTTTAGAAGTGTATTTATGTGCAGGATCGGCCCTACTTTTTTACGGAGATGTCTGTTTTACAAAGGAGACTCTATCAAAATTTCGATAAAATTTTCGTAAAACGTGACAACCGGTCCGAGTTTAGTTTTAAAATTTTTGATTGAGTCTTTCTATAGTAATCCTAGAAGTGTAGAGTTAGACGTTTATTCTGATAATTGTTATTATTTTATTTTTCTAGCTGTGCCGAGACCGAGACCTATCAGATCAGGCTCGTTGAGTGTAATATCCCAAGTTTTTAAATATTTTTATACTGCATCGGGATATGCAGTGTTAATAATTTTTGTATATATATTGATGATATTTTATGAGTTTGTTGTTTGTTTAAAGCTAATTTTAATTATTTTATATTATTTTAAGTACTTTACGTAAAATTTTCTCGGAAATTTTATTTTCGGGGAAATTGACACGTAAATAATTTAATACTATTTATTTTGACTAGTTTTATGAACTTGCATGAACTCATATATAATTTTAAAGTGCTAAAATAAATTGTATATATGTGTACTTATTTAACTTAATTAGAGCTTAATTAATTTCCTTAATGTTATTATTTAATTTTTGTATTAATTAATTAATTTTAAGTGTATAAATTATTAAATATAATAAAACATTTGTATGGTGAATATCATTTGTGTGTGGGATTATATTATTATAATATATATAAGGTGGATATATATATATATATATATATATATATATATATATATATATATATATATATATATATATATATATATATATATATATACACATGTTTTTTTAACAAAAAAATCAAAGTTGCCTTAATTACAGTTTTGCCCCTCCTTCATCTTCTTCCTCCCAACACGTTTTCAGCCATTTCAAGCTGGTTTTCTTTGCTGTCACTGTGCTTTCCGGTGTGCCACCTTCCCTTCCAGCCATTCTCGACGTCCCAAGCTCCCATTTCCGGTGTTGTTTGGCTGGATTTTCATCAAGAAGCCAAAAATCGACTTAGCTCCGACCAAGCACTTTCCGGCCACCAAATTTGATGATGTCGGTCTCTATCTTCTCCTTGAGCTCTGGTGAGTGTGATTCCAAGCTTTGTTTCACTTGATTTGGTCTAGAATTGCTTAGGTTTCAATTTCTTCAAATCAGCCATTTTGGGTTTTGAATTTTTTTTAGCTTTAATGTGATTGATTCATGAAAAATTCCTTCACATGAAAAATTCCTTCGCAAAATTTGTTCCTAGAAGCTTAATCTACATGCTATATTTTTTTTAGAATTTTTGGAATTTATTTTAATTTTTGTGAAATTTTGATTATTTTATTATTATTTTCTAATTTTCGAAAATTAATTAATTAAATTATGAAATTGTATTTTATGGTGATTATAGGAGTTGAAATGAATTATAGAAATTTATTTTTAATTTTTGTGAATATTTATGTATTTATTTGGAATTTATTAAGTTTATGTAATTTTGAAAAATAGGGTTAATTAAGTGTTTAATTGAAATAAATTGGTAAATTGAGTATATTTATTGATATTATTGAATTATATGTTGATAAATTAATTTTTGAGTAATTATATAATTTTTGGTGAATTTTTGAACATTTATAGTGAATATATATATAGGGGTATTTTGGTAATTTTACACTAAATTGGCTAAAAATATAATTAAATTGGTTTTAATAATTTTTGAGCTATAAAAATGATTTCTACAAATTTTTAGTATTTTTAACTAATTAAAAACTATTTTTCGTAAATTATTTTCAAATTATATATAATACACTATTTTTCTAAATAAATGGGTTTTTATTGATTTTTAGTATATTTTAGGGTTAATTACGTAACTTGGATTTATAAAATGTATTTTTATTATATAAGAGCATTTTCGGTATTTTATAATTATTTTGTGAATTGTGAACCTTAGTCGGTGAATTGTAGTTTAGAGTCCGACCGAGGGATTGTGGTTGTAATTTTGTGTTTATTCTGAAGTGTATTTCTTTGCAGGACTGACTCTACTTTTTGAGTAGAGAGATGTCCGTTTTACAGGGAAGGTTTTGCCGGATTTTCGGTAGAATTCTCGTAAAATGTGATGTCTGGTCAAATTCCTATTCTAATTCTGTGTCTAAAATTCTAGATCGAGTGTTTAGAATTTTCGTTAACTTTATTCTGATTTTATGTTGTCATTTGTTTGTCTAGCTGCATCGAGACCGAGGCCTAACGGATCAGGCCCGCCGAGTTTGTCTCGTGGAGCGCTAACATGTGAGTTATTATACTGTATATATATGCACTGCATATAGGGTGCATTATTTATAATTTTTCATTTTCATTGTATGTTTTAAAAGAGATTTAAATTATAATATTTTTTGTATATCTAGGATTGCATTTTTATATATATGCATATTAAATAATTATGCATGTTAGTTTGATATATGCACATTAAACAATTAGGTTTAGGTTTAATATATTTGAGTAATATACACATGTTTTAAAATGTACACTTAGACATAATTATTTTATTAAATGATTGTCACGACCCAAAACAGGGGCCATGACCGGCGCTAGGGAACGGGAATTCTTTCGAATCCGGAACCCGTAGCAAGCCTAAAAATAAAATAAATCATGCAATAATAACCATACTCATATAATATGCAGTGGAAATAAAAATCATAATATCATAATATTATTCATATCAACTGGATTTAAATCAAATCTCATCTCATAGATATAAAATCTTTAATACAAATCCAGTTTCAATATAATACATCTCTTTAAAATAAAATACATGAAATCCAATACTTTAATTCACGACTACTGCAGTGTCTAGATAAAATAAATAAGACTCAAGTAGATAATTTACACAAAGAAACCGGGGCGGAAGAAATCCGGCGTATCGACCTGCTACTGAGGTCTGAAGAAGTTGACTCTCCTGAAAAATAGTCAACGGAGGGGAGTCAGACCTCACTGAGTGAATTACTATAATATATATACATGCATACTAAATGATAATGCATACAGTCAACAGTATATATCTAATATATATATATACAGGCAATTACACACAGATGCAATAAAATCATTTTATATATTTTATCCAAAAATCATCTTTTATGAAGGATCACATAGAACCCTAAGATATCACAACCTCGGAAAATAGTGTTAGACAACACTCTAGCCATACAGGCTCACTGAATCCAAATATATCCACTTAATCCATTTGGACAGTAGACTGGCCCCGAGACACTAAGTCAACCGAGCTCCAGCAGTCTGACTGCCAGTGTGATTGGCCCCGAGACACTTGGTCAACCGAGCTCCAGCAATCACACCTCCAAACCATATCTCACACATATCAATAATCACATCAAATCAATATCCACAAATAAGTTAGTATTATAGCCTAATACTATAGGCGTACCGGTACGTACTCGGTCCTAGTGCTGCCCACTAGGTAGCACGTTCTATCGATATCCTTCTTTAATAAATAAATCATACATTCACAAAATAAATGATGCATGAATTTAATCGAAATAACAATATAAACCATATATATACTGTAAATATACCAAAAATAAACCAGGTATATTTTGAGTATATATATGTCAAATGAATTCAATCAAATTATAACTTAAGCTAGAAATATATTTAAAAACATTTTAAATATATTTTATTTACAAAACATGCATATAATTTAATAAATACCAAAAATATACTTAAACACAAATCATATTATTTATGCATTTTAATCGAAATAAAGTATATATTTTTAAATCATGCATCCTAAGTATATATATATAGTATAGTAACTCACCTAGTGCGCTCCACGAGATGGGTCCGACGGGCCTGGACCACTAGTCCTCGGTCTCGGTGCAACTAAACAAGAAATAATTAACTGACATCAGAATAAACCTAACAGAAATCCTAGAATTCGATCTAGAGTATTTAAACACAGAATCGATATCAGGGTTCGACCGGATATCACGTTTTACGAGAATTCTACCAAAAATTCGGCAGAACCTCCCCTGTAAAATGGATATCTCTCTACTCAAAAGAGTAGAGCCGACCTTGCAAAGAAACACACTTCGAAAATAAACTCAACACTCAACCACAACCCCTTGGTCGGACTCCAAACTACCGACTGGGGTCCACAACACAGAATAATTCCAGAAATACCAAAAATATCCTTAAATCACAGAAATACATTTCATAGGTAGAAATTATGTAATTAACCTTGAAATACTGTAAAAACCGATAAAGACTCATTTTATTAGAAAAACCGTATATTATATATATAATTGAAAATAATTTACGAAAAATAGTTTTAATTAGTTAAAAATACCAAATAATTTGTAGAAATCATTTTTATACCTTAAATAACTATTAAAACCAATTAAATTACATTTTTAGCCAATTTAGGGTAAAATTACCAAAATACCCCTATATATATAAATATACTTAAATTACTTCAAAAATTCACCAAAAATCATACAATTATCCAAAATTAATTTTCTCAACATATTTATCAATAATATCAATAATTAAACCCAATTATCCAATTAATTTCAAATAAAAACACATTTAACCTAATTTTCTCAATTTCACATAAACTCAAATAATTCAAAATAAATACTTAGAAATTCATAAAAATTCCAAATAAATTCCTATAATTCATTTAAAAACCTAATTTAACCATAAACCTCAATTTCATAATTTAAATAATTAATTTCCAAAAATTAGAAAATAATATTAAAATATTTAAAAATACCCAAAAATCCAAAAAATCTCCAAAAATTCTACAAAAATTCATACATGTAGATTAAGCTACTAGGATCAACATTTGTGAAGGGAGTTTTCATGAATCAACCAATTCGAAGCTCAAAAAAAATCAAAAACCCTAATGTGACCGAAATCAAAATTCGAAACCTAACCAATTCTAGACCAATTCAGCTCAAACCAAAGCTAGAATAACACTCACCGGACCTCAAGGAGTCGATGAAGATCGGCGGTGTTGAAAACGGTGGCCGAAATCGGCATGATCGACGGTGGATCGATTTTCGGCTTCTCCGGCCAAAATCGACTTCCAGACACCGGAAACGGCTACCTCAAGCGGCGGAAATGGTTAGGGAAGACGGTGGCACACCGGACGGCACACCCACGGTGAAGAAACGGCAGTAGCAGCGACCGGACGGCGAGGAGAAGAATCGGGAGGAAGAAGAGACTTGGGGGGCAAAATGGTAATTTTCCAATTCTTTTGATTTTTGATGTATATATGTATATATATATACTTTACACTATATAATAAAATAATATTAAATTACACACATCAAATATACACCACACACATAAAATTTAATATTTTAATAATTTATACTAAATAAAATTAATTAAATAACAATAAAATAAATAATTAATTAATAAAATATTAGGGTAATAATAAACCCTAATTAAATAATTATACACACACAGGCTTTATTTAATAATTAAAAATACGTATGAGTTCATGCAAGTCCGAAAATACATTTAAAATAATTAATAATACATTGTTTACGTGAAAATTTCCTCGAAAATACAAGTCCCGGGAAAATTTTACGTAAAATACTGTAAATAATACACAGTAATTAAAATAGGTTTAAAATACATATCAACTCGTGAAAATATCGTAATATATATACAAAAATTATTAACACTGTATATCCCGGTACAGTGTAAAAATATGTAAAAAACACGGGATATTACAATGATTAGTATACTTTAGGTATAGTTTCAGTAGATTTTAGGTTTATTCTTAAATAATTGCATGTTAAATTATAAACCTACACTTAAATTATTTTTAAGTTTATTTTTGGTATATTTTTGATTTATTTCCAAATAAATAAATGTTTTATTATTAAATTAAACCTAGCACATTAATGGTATATTTAGGGTTTATTTTTTATATATGCATGCTAGATAATTAGGTTTATTTTTAGTATATTTGTGAATATATGTTAAACACAAACACGTATTTAAATGAATATTTATACATAAATGTTTTATTAAATGATTTGTGTACTTAGGATAAATCTTTTGCATATTTAAGTATATTTTTAAGATAATGCATGTTATATTATTGTTACTCATTTAAATTCTTTTTAACTATATTAATGATTTATCTTTAATTTATTTCATATTTTATTTGACACACATATATATATATATATATACCTGAAATATACTGGGTATATTTTGGTATATATATATATATATATATATATATATATAGTTGGTTTTACTATTATGAATATTGTTCTACATTAATTATTTTTCGAATGAATGATTTATTCTAAATGAAGGATATCAATAGAACGTGCTTCCTAGTGGGCAGCACTAGGACCATGTACGTACCGGTACGATAGATAAGGATTGAGTGAGAGTTAAAATTGGGTGATTATAATTGATTTAATTGATTTGACTAAGATTAATGGTATGTTAGATAGTGTGATTGCGGGGCTAATCACACTGACAGTCAGACTGCTGGAGCTCAGTTGACTTAGTGTCTCGGGGCCAATCTACTGTCCATAAGTAAATTGAATGATCTATTGGGTTGATTGAGATGTGAGGTGATAGATAGTGTGATTGCTGGAGCTCGGTTGACCAAGTGTCTCAGGGCCAATCACACTGACAGTCAGACTGCTGGAGCTCGGTTGACTTAGTGTCTCGGGGCCAATCTGCTGTTCAAATTGGAATAAGTGTTCTATTTGGAATCAAGTGAGCCTGCATGGCTAGAGTGATGATGGGGTTGTTGAGGTTGTTATTATTAGGGTTCTATGGATCCTTCATGAATTTAATCAAACGTTTTCCTACATTCTGTATATTTATAACAGCAAAGTTTGGCATTCGTGTGAAATGTGTAATATATATATATATATAAATATAAGAATGCCTGATTGTTATGATTTAGTTTGCATGTATATATAGTATAATAATTCACTCAGTGAGGTCTGACCCCCCTTAATTATTTTTTTCGGGAGATTCCATATCATCAGACCTTAGTTGTAGAGTTCCTCACCGGTGTTCTTCAGTCCCGGCTATTTTATGCAAATATATATTTTGAACTTTGAATTGTATTCTAGAAACTACAGTAGTAGTGTTATAAGTTTTGGAAGTGTATTATTTTGTTTGGATATTAAATACTCTGAGAATTTGTATTTGAACATTATACGAATATGTATTCATTTATAAAAGGATTTAGAGTATTTATTTATTGATTCAAAAAAATTTTCATTCGGTCGTACTTTTATTTATTTATTGTATGATTTTATTTTCTTAGGCTTGTTACGGGTTCTGGATTCAAAAGAATTCCCGTTCCCTAGTGTCAGTCATGACTCCTAGTTTAGGTCGTGACAAAGTTGGTATCAGAGCAGAGTTCTGTGTCAAGGCTTAGTTGTTTGAGTTGTGGCCCTAGTTTTCAAAGTCATGTTTTCTTTGGAACTACTGCAGTGAATTAGGTTCGGTCATGTCTTTGAAAAGTCTTCCTTGCATTAGGAATTCCGCGTAACCGTTAGGGTGTTTGATGTTGTGATTGTTTGAACTATTTGTTTATTTTTGCTCCTTGTTGATTGCTTTAAGCTTGAATCGCTCCATCGATCGATGAGATCAATGATAGTTGATCTTCTGAGCACGATGTTCTACCCCCTATACATCCTGTTAGGCGTAGGGGTAGAGATGGATTTAGAAGACCTGATGATCACTGTTGACAGTGGGAATAACTGAATGAGGAGCTGGTGTAATATCCCGTGTTTTTTAAAATATTTTTACACTGTACCGGGATATGCAGAGTGTCAGTGATTTCTGTACTTTATATGATATTTTTATGAGTTGATATGTATTTTAAACCTATTTTAATTACTGTCTATTATTTTCAGTATTTTACGTAAAATTTTCCCGGGACTTTCATTTTCGGGGAATTTTCACGTAAACAATGTATTATTAATTATTTTAAATGTATTTACGGGTTTGCATGAACTCATACATATTTTTAAATTATTAAATAAAGCCTTGTGTGTGTATATTTAATTAGGGTTTATTATTACCCTAATATTTTATTATTTATTTATTATTATTTGATTATTTTATTTATTATTATTTGATTATTTTATTTATTATTAAATTATTAAAATTTATTATTTTTTCTTTTTTCTTTTTTTTTCTTTTTTCTTTTCCTTTTTCTTTCTTTTTCTTTTCTTTTCTCTTTCCTTTTCTTTCTTTTTCTTTTTCTTCTTCTTCTTCTTCTTTCTTCCCGTGGGTGCCCAACGCAGGCCAATCTTCCCACCGTGGTTCTCCCTCCTCCGGCCACCGTTTTCGACACCGCCGGTCTCTATCTTCTCCTTGAGCTCCGGTGAGTGTTATTCTAGCTTTTGTTTGAGCTAAAACGGTCTAGAATTGCTTAGGTTTTGAGTTGAATATTTCGGCCACTTTTGGTTTTCGATTTTTTTGAGCTTCAATTTGGATGATTCATGGAAACTTCCTTCACAAATGTTGTTCCTGGTAGTTTAATCTTCATGTATGAATTTTTGTAGAATTTTTGGAGATTGTTTGGATTTTTTGGGTATTTTTGAATATTTTAATATTATTTTCGAATTTTCGGAAATTAATTATTTAAATTATGAAATTGGAGTTTATGGTTGAATTAGGTGTTGAAATGAATTATAGGAATTTATTTGGAATTTTTATGAATTTCTAAGTATTTATTTTTAATTATTGAAGTTTATTGTGATTTTGTAAAATTAAGTTAATTGTGTTTTTATTTGAATTTAATTGGTAAATTGAGTTAAATATTTATGTTATTGATAAATATGTTGAGAAAATTAATTTTGGATAATTGTATGATTTTTGGTGAATTTTTGAAGTAATTTAGGTATATATATATATATAGGGGTATTTTGGTAATTTTACCCTAAATTGGCTAAAAATGTAATTTAATTGGTTTTAATATTTATTTAAGGTATAAAAATGATTTCTACAAAATATTTGGTATTTTTAACTAATTAAAACTATTTTTCGTGAATTATTTTCAATTATATATATAATATACGGTTTTTCAAATAAAATGAGTTTTAATCGGTTTTTATAGTGTTTCAAGATTTATTATGTAATTTCTACGTGTGAAATGTATTTCTATGATTTAAGAATATTTTTGGTATATTTGAATATATATTCTGTGTTTGTGGACCCCGGTCGACAGATTGTAGTCTGGAGTCCGACCGAGGGGTTTGTGATTGATTATGGTGTTTATTTTTGAAGTGTGTTTCTTTGCAGGGTCGGCTCTACTCTTTTGAGTAGAGAGATGTCCGTTTTACAGGGGAGGTTCTGCCGGATTTCCGGTAGAATTCTCGTTAAAACGTGATATCCAGTCGAACCCTAATTTCCAATTCTGTGTTGAATACTCTAGATTGAATTCTAGGATTTCTGTTAGGGTTATTCTGATGTCGAGTAATTATTTCTTGTTTAGTTGCGCCGAGACCGAGGGTTAGTGGACCAGGCCCGTCGGACCTGTCTCGTGGAGCGCATTAGGTGAGTTACTATATTATATATATATGCTTAGGATGCATGATTTAGAAAATGCATGTTTTATCTTTACTAAATATGCATAAATAACATGATTTATATTCAAGTATATTTTTGGTATATTTTTGGTATATAATAAATTATATACATGTTTTATTAATAAAATATATTTAAAATGTTTTTAAATATATTTTTAGTTTAATTCATGATTTGATTGAATTATTTGACGTATATATACTCAAAATATACCTGGTTTATGTTTGGTATATTTTCGGTATATATATGGTTTATATTGTTGATTTATTTAAATTCATGCATCATTTATTGTGAATGAATGATTTATATTATTAATGAAGGATATCTATAGAACGTGCTACCTAGTGGGCAGCACTAGGACCGAGTACGTACCGGTACGCCTATAGCTTTAGGCTTTATTACTGACTATTTGTGGATATTGATTTGATTATGATTATTGATATATGAGATGTGGTTTGGGGTGTGATTGCTGGAGCTCGGTTGACCAAGTGTCTCGGGGCCAATCACACTGGCAGTCAGACTGCTGGAGCTCGGTTGACTTAGTGTCTCGGGGCCAGTCTACTGTCCAAATGGATTAAGTGGATATATTTGGAATCAGTGAGCCTGTATGGCTAGAGTGTTGTTTAACACTATTTTTCTGAGGTTGCGATATTCTAGGGTTCTATGTGATCCTTCATAAAAGTTGATTTTCAGACAAAATATATAAAATGATTTTTCTACATCTGTATGAACTTGCCTGTATATATACATATTACTCTTATACTGTTGACTGTATGCATTATCACTTAGAGTGTATGTATATATACTATAGTAATTCACTCAGTGAGGTCTGACTCCCCTCCGTTGACTATTTTTCAGGAGAGTCAACTTCCTCAGACCTCAGTAGCAGGTCGATACGCCGGATTTTCTTCCGCCCCGGCTTCTTTATGTAAATTGTCTACTTGAGTCTTATTTATTTTATCTAGACACTGCAGTAGTTGTAAATTAAAGTATTGATTTTATGTATTTGTTTAAAGAGATGTATTATAGTAAAACTGGATTTGTATAAAGATTATACATTTATGAGATTATATATGCGATGTGATGAGTTTTGAATTATATCCAGTTGAGATGGATGATATTGTAATATTTATGATATTATGATTTTTATTTCCACTGCACATATTATATTATATGGTTATTGTTATTGCATATTTATTTTATTTTTAGGCTTGCTACGAGTTCCGGATTCGAAAGAATTCCCGTTCCCTAGCGCCGGTCATGACTCCTGTTTTGGGTCGTGACAAAGTTGGTATCAGAGCGAAGTTCGTATCCGAGCAGAGTTCTGTGTCAGGGCTTAGTTATGTGAGTTGTGGCCCTAGTTTTAAAGTTGTGTTTTCTGTTGGACTACTGCAGTGTATTAGGTTTGAGTATGTCTTGATAAGTATTCCTTGTTGTAGTTTTCAGCGTTATTCCTCCGTTGTCTGTTTTGTCTGAATCTTTCCGTTTGTCTTTTCAGAATGAGGAGGCGAGCGCGTGTCGCTCCACCGGGTCGTTGAGGCCGAGGATGATGAGTCTTTTCAGGATGAGGTTTTACCTCCTGAGCCGCCAGTTAGACGTAGAGGTCGTTGGCAGGGGTAGACCTCGAGGAGCGGCAGGTCGCCGTAGGCAGAGAGAGTTACAGGACGAGGAGCCTGTTGAGCCTGAGTTGATATTCCTGTTCCTCCTGTTGTTCAGCCTGTTCAGCCTGCCTATCAGCAGGGTATGTCTGACCCTGAGGCAGCTTTGTTCTATGCCAGAGTTGGCAGGATTATTTTTGATGGTACTTCTGATCCTTTAGATTTTCTGCATGCGATTGAGACTAGGACTCGGACTGCTCATACCGAGTACCAGCGGATCATGATCGTTGAGTTGTCTGTCGAGGGATCAGCCTTGGATTGGTTTATTCAGATGATCCAGCCCTTTATGATGACGATGACATGGGCTCAGTTTTCGAGAGCGATTTATGAGGAGATTTTGTCCAGAGCCTCTTCGTTTGAGTTATCGTCTTCGTCTGACTAGTATTTCTCGTGGAGATCGATCTGTAGAGGAGTATACCCGAGAGTTTCTTCGTCTGGGTAGATATGCTGAGGATCTGATGCGAGATCAGTATTTCGCTGTTACTACGTATGTTACTGGTTTGGGTTCAGCTTTTGCTGGTATACCTACAGCAGGTCTTACTCTCGAGTCTGTGATCGAGCTAGCTAAGGAGATCGAGCTGAGGTTAGTTAGCAGGGAGCGAT
>CANTUR010001505.1:0-180441 GCA_947683625.1 Mallotus nudiflorus
GAAGGTTTATTGGGGCAACCTTCAGGCAAGTTTAACTATAAAGTATTTTACTCTACGCTTGCTTCAGGTGATATACCAATAGAGGAGATTATACGCTCAGGATGGGGTAAAGAGTTCAAAGATGATGATGTAAATGGAAAGAGCAATGGATCTTTTACTTTAAAACAGTCTCAAGAGGGAGTCGAAGAGTTACTGAGCCAACATTTGGGCAAAATTAACATGGAGGAGCTAAAAAAGGAAAGAAACATGCATGATGGAAGTATGGAAAGAGGGATTAAATTATTGGGGTTATTGACATTTGGTATAACTTTGATGAAGAGAGCCCTGGTAGTTTTGATGTATGGAGTGATAATCCTAATGTGAACCATATCACCAGAAGTGGAAATAATTATAAGGTAGCAGAAAAGAAAATTGAGAGAGTTTATAGAAAGAGAAGAGACAAAGGATGTAGAAGTAGAGGAAGGACAAAAGGAAGACTTTATCTTAGAGCAGCTAAAGAAAGCCAAAGTGAATATGAGCATTTGGGAATTATTGATGCATTTAGGTAGCCACCAAAGAGCTCTTGTAAAGGCTCTATCAAATATGAGTATCAAAACAATAGCTACACTTGAGGCTATAGTAGCAAAGGTCAGGGAAAAGAAGCATGACTTGGTAATAATCTCGGATGATAATTTGCCTTTGGAAGGTAAAAATCATAACAAGGCACTGTTTATCCCAACTGAAGTAAAGGGAAAGAGAACCAATTTTGCAATGGTAGATGACAGTTCTGCTATTAACGTGTGTCTATTAAAAATCCTGCTTAATCTAGGTGTGAAAGTTAAAGATTTGAAAGGTTCAAATCTTATAATTAGAGCCTATGATAATATCACTTAAAATGTGGAGGGCACATTCCAAGCTCTGGTTAAAATAGGACCTATAGAATCAACTATTGAGTTCACCGTATTAGACATCCCTGTCATATATGCCTTGCTTTTGGGAAGGCTATGGTTCCGTGCTCTAGGAGGGGTACTACATCCATAAAAGTATTTGCTTGGACTTATGAAGATGTGTCGGGTTTAGACAGGAAAATTGTGGAACATCACATCCCAACTTATCTAGAAATTAAACCTATTAAATAGAAACTACGCAGGTTAGAACCAAAGTAGACTGAAAAGATAAGAGAAAAAATTACTAAACAAATCCAGGCTAATTTTTTAGAAGTAGTAGATTATCCTCAATGGTTGACAAACATAGTACCAGTACCTAAGAAAGATGATAAAGTATGTATATGTGTGGATTTCAGGGATCTAAATAGAGCATGCCCAAAAGATGATTTTCCTTTACCTCACATTGATGTGATAATGGACAATACGACATCAAGCGCAATGTATTCTTTTATGGATGGGTTTTCAGGATATAATTAGATAATGGTGGCAGTCATGGAAAAGATCAAAACAACTTCCATTATAGAATGAGGGACATATTATTATAAGGTTATACCTTTTGAATTGAAGAATGCAGATGCAACATATGAAATGGCAACTACTACTCTTTTCTATGACATGATGCATAAAGAAGTAGAAGTATATGTAGATGAAATGATGGTCAAGTTAAAGATGAAAGAGACACACTTTAAAGCTTTAGATAAGTTCTTGGCTCAAATTGAGAGGTACAATCTGAGGCTTAACCCAAAGAAATGCATTTTTAGGGTTTCTTCAGGAAAACTGCTAAGGCATATAGTTAGTAGCAAAGGAATTGAAGTAGATTCAGATAAAGTGAAAGATATCCAGGAAATGCTATTGCTAAAGATAGAGAAAGAAGTAAAAGGATTCATTGGCAGGTTGTAGTATATTAGTAGGTTCATTATAAAGCTTACTAATATTTATGACCCTATCTTTAAGCTTTTAAGGAAAGATAAACCTGTGAAGTGGAACGACAATTTTCAAAGGGCTTTTAATAGGATTAAGGAATATCTTGTCAATTCGCTTATATTGAAGCCACTAAGGCAAGGTAAGCCATTGATCTTGTACTTGGCTTTAGAGGAAAATGCAAATAGGGGCAATGCTAGCACAAGAAGGACTAGATGGAGTAGAACATGCGGTGTATTACTTTAGTAAAAAGTTTTTGCCATATAAGAAAAAGTATAATTTGGTAGAGAAGACATGTCTGATAATGATCTGAGCAACAAAAAAAATTAAGACATTATTTTTAGTCCTATAAAGTTTAGGCTATTTCAAAGATAAATCCTTTAAGATATCTATTTCAAGCATCTGCTTTAATTGGAAAAATGTTTCAATGGCTTGTACTCCTGACTGAATTTGATATAGAGTACATAACCATAAAGGTCATCAAATGAAGGGTAGTAGCAGAATTCCTAGCTCATAATGCAATAGAAAGTGATGAACAATGGAGTTTAGAGTTCCTATATGAGAACTTAGCAGTCATAGAGCATCAAGAGTGATGGGGTTGTAAACAACAAAGGAGCCGTAGTAAGAGTGATTTTTGTTACACCGAAAGGAGAAATAATACCAATAGCTAAGAAGTTATATTTTAAGGTAATAAATAATATAGATGAGTATGAGGCATGCATTCATGGACTGGAGGCAACAATAGCAGCTGGAGCAAAAGAGTTATTGGTATATAAGGATTTGATGTTGGTAGTCAGTCAGGCTAATGAAGAATGAGAGGTGAAAGAGGAAAAGCTAAAGCCTTATATCTGCTATTTGAAAACTTTAATAATGAACTTTACTAAATGTCTCTTCATCCATTTGTCAAAAGATGATAATCATATGGTGGATGCATTGGTAACACTCTCTTTGATGTGGGATAATGTGATTGGATTAACTATGAAGCCTTTGGTAATCGTAAAATCAAAAGAGCCATGTTATGGGGGAGAGCAAACTATAGGTATTCAAATAGGGCCTAAAGAGAAGTTATGGTTTTATGACATTCAGAGCTTTATTGAGGAAGGAAAGTATCCAGATGGAGCAACTTCAAAAGAGAAATATGCTCTTTGTGTTCTCATATGAAATTATACAAGTCACGATGAAGTATTATACAAAAGAATGATGAATGGAATACAGCTTAGATGTCTCAAGAAAGATGAAGGTGGAGAGGTAATGAAAGAGATTCATGTAGGAGCTTGTGGTCCTCACATAAATGGAATGATCTTGGCTAAGAAGATAATCAGACAGGGGTATTATTGGATGAGTCTTGAGAAGGATTGTATCAGAAAAGTAAGACAGTGCCAGATCTATGGGAATCTTAACCATCTTCCTCCTATGGTGCTAAATAGTTTATCATCTCCTTAGCCCTTTACTATGTGGGGGATTGATATTATAGGAGAAATAAGACCGACAACATCCAATGGGCATAAGTATATAGTTATGGCAATATATTACTTTTTCAGATGGGTAGAGGCTAAGTCCTTTAACACTTTAAAAGCGAAACAAATGGCATGGTTTATTGAGAAAAGTCTTATTTGCAGGTATAGGTCCTGCACCATGTTATGATAGATAATGGTGTCCAATTTCAGGCTAAAATAATAGAGTTGTTATAGAAGTATGGGATTGAACATCATAAGTCTTCACCTTATCGCCCTCATGCTAATAGAGCAGTAGAAGTAGCTAATAAAAATGTTAAGAAGATTCTCTCTAAAATGGTCAAAACTTACAAGGATTTGTTTGAGTTTCTTCCTTTTGATTTGTGGGGGTATAGGACTACAGTTAGAATTGCCATGGGCCAAACACCATTCTCTTTAGTGTATGTTTGTGAAGAGTTTTGCTTATAGAAACTAAGATCAAATCTTTAAGAGTGGTTATGGAAGCTAAAATACCTGAGAATGAAAGAGATATGATCATTTGGCATCTCTAGACAAAAAGAGGATGAATGCTTTGTTTTATGCTTAAATATATTAGAGAAGGATAGCAAGATCATTCAATAGGAAGGTTAAGAATGGAAAGATAAAGGTTGGAGACATAGCGTTAAAACAGTCTAGAGTAGTAGTATTTAATCCAAGAGGAAAGTTCATACCAAATTGGGAAAGATCGTATTTATTCAAGTCAATTCTACCTAAAGGAGCTATAAAACTATCAGATCTTGAAGGGAATGAGTTCACTGAGCCAATCAACTTGGATTGTCTTAAGAAATACTATCTTAAAAAAAATAAAATAATAATAATAGTATAAGAGAAATAGAAGTCCACTAGCTAGAAAATCTTAAAAAGCTAGTCAGACAAAAATTAGGAGATTCCCACTGTACAGAAAACCCATAAAGGGTTGGCAGACAAAAATTAGGGAATAAAAGAAAAGAGGTAATCCTACTGATTAGAATACCCGTAAAGGGTTGGTTAGATAGAAATTAAGAAAATAAAAGTAAGAGAAAAATATTTAATTAGAAAATCTGAAAGGACTAGCTAATAACAAAAGTTATATCATATGATGTAATAAATGTACTCATTTTGGCTTTAATTAATAAAGCAAATTGAAATGAAATTTTTGTTTGAATATTTTATATCCTATCTTTATTATAAGGCATAAGTACTTAAAGGAAAAAACAAAGCATGAAAAGCCTAAAAAAAACTAGATCTATGAGATCCCTACTCTACATATGTCTTGGTTTCTTCTTTTGTGATTCATCCTGCAACATTTGAGTCCTCTTGTTCTTAGAAAATTTGGATGGCTCTATAGTTTATATGATAACCCAAGCTTTGTAGTTATCATCAGTGGTCACATTGACATTCAAATGCACTTTTCGTTTGAAGTTACTATGAGGCCACAAACTCTTAACCTTGTCCAGAAAGTCTTGTCATAATGGGAAGCCTTCAAAGTTAGTAAGAACGGTGATAATGAATTGTGGTCAGCCATACTGATGGTAAAGATGTTAAGGGAAGAAAAAGGTAGAGAAATGCAGCCCAGGAATAGGAACACCATGATCATATAGCTCAATGGTCATGAACTTCAATTTCCACCAAGGCAAACCCGTGTGATCTCAGCATTTCCAATGCCCCTTAACCAGTCAACCCATTGGTTTATAGTAAGCTTATACTTCATCTTCAATGGATTAGACTATAGCTGATGAGGTTTATAAGTCAAAGGGTTAATGGAAATGATAAACAAACTCAGCTTTTCATATAGCCAGATCTAAAAAAACAAAAGAGCTCGTTAAATTGAAAACCCGAAAGGGCAACTTAGGCAAAAGTTAGGGCAAGTCTGCTAAGTTGAAAATCTGAAAGGGCGACTTAGGCAAAAGTTAAGGCAAATGAAAGAGAAAGAAAATAATAAAGGATTCTAGTTATACACTTGAAGGAGAAGTAAATTGCTTAAAAGAAAATTATGAGTTCTGAAGTTGTCTAGTCCTATGATAGTTTCAGCAAGAATAACGAGCATAAGGTTAGCTTACCTGCTCTAAAATACTCACAATTTGTGTGTCAGCATTTCTTGAGATGAAACTAGCAAAAACTATATATAAAGATAAAAAGTAACAGTTCTAGTCTAAGCAGCACTATTCTTATCTTTAGTTTCACAGACAATAATTAGAGAAGATAGATCGATGGTCCCTGGGTTATGAGCACATGGATAAATGTCATCTAGGGGCAAATCAAAGAATGCTACTAGCTTATTAGGAAATTGCATGGTTAGATTAGGAAGAGCAATTATGGCAATTGAGTCTAATGAGCACCCTAAGATAGCAGCAAATTCTTCAATCATTGGGCATAACTCTTGCCCATTGAATCTGAACACGTGGTCCTTAGCATCCAAAAAGTTATAGTAGTATGCAAAAAGTTATTTTCGATATTTAAATGCTGAAGGGATTTTAGTGACTTGTAACAAAAAGGGAGAAGGTTGTTCCAATTATTTCCATTAAGGCTCTTAAGGAATTTCTTCATCAATTGGAGAGATGCTTGAGTCATGATTGAAAGTGTAAAGAATGAGGAATAATGCCCCTTGTGTGTTTTTTATATAAAGAAGGAAAATGAGTCCATATGAGAACAAAATTCTCTTTGCTCAAGGAATATGTATAAGATGAGGTGGTGGAATCTAAAAGAGATAAGGATAAATAAATAATTATTAAAGGGATAATACTTATTATTTATCTTTTTAATTAATTAGTTATTTATTTGATTATTTAGCATTATCCATTGTTAGAAGGATTTTAAAGGAAAAAGTTTACTCAAAAGTAGCTACCAGTTCAAGTGATACATAACAATACTCAGAGTAGTGCAAAATCAAGAAAGAATAGTACTATAAAAATAATTAGATATAAGCATGCTGAGAGTCAGACATAAAAATAGTCCTAATCAGTCATCATGAGCTCCTGAATCGGGCCAAGGTCTCCATCCTCCAATCAGATAATCCTACTAATAAGTATTTGAAGGTCTAGTAGATGAAGTCCCAGCACTATGAGGATCAATGTCCAAGTCTGCAAGTTGCCAGTGAAGCATCTCATTCTTGCACTCTAGGCCACTAGAATAACTTTGCACATATGGGAAATGTCATATCATATGTATTTCATGTATAACATGCATACACCTTGCATTTTTCAATGTATATACTTGCTTGCCAATTATCTGTGACCTGCATAGTAAATAACCTCTAAGATGAGGCAAGGTCGTGCAAATACTTTGCTTGTGTCCAAGGAACCTATTTTGTAAAATTTTCTATTAACATCCATGTCAAGTGTATAGATCATGCAGGAAATAAGTCAAATAAACTCACATAATAAGTATCTGCTGGAGAAAAGCTAGGAAGTTAAGCATCGCAAAAGTGCATATACTACTCAACCGGAGTCTGAATAACAGGAGCCTAATAAAAGCACAGACCTATTCAGAAGAGAGACATCGCTAAGGATAAAACCAATAAAAGCTCTTGTAGACACCCAATTTTAGGTTGACATGTTATGGATGCAACAAAGGACTCCAATGATGAAAATGTCTTTGATACTTAATCTTTAAAAATTCCAAGGGTCTAAATGCAGCTTTTAAAGGAAGGATTTAATGTTTATAGGGACTAAATTGCAAAGTTTTTTTAGGACCTAATTGTAAAATTTAAATTCTTCCAGGGGTCTTTTTTATAATTAAATGTTAAAAAAAATTGCGTGTCGGAATTCCATAATTCTAATCGGAATTACAACAATGTAATATCCTGAGTTTTAGATAATTTTAAACTGCATAGGGATATGCAGTGTTAATAAATTTTTATATATATTTATGATTATTTAATGAGTTGTTATTTGTTAAAGTCATTTTTTATTATTTTATATTATTTTAAGATATTTACGTAAAATTTTCTCGAAAATTTTATTTTCAAGGAAATTGAGATGTAAATAATTAAATATTAATTATTTTAAACGGTTTTATGAATTTGCATAAGTTCATGCACGATTTTAATTGTCCTATTAAAATATATACATATACATGCATATATATATATACATATTTAATAATTAAGGTTTATTTTAATTAAGTATATATTATATAATACATTTTTATTTAATTAATAAGTATTATATACATATATATATATATATATATATATATATATATGTGTGTGTGTGTGTGTGTGTGTGTGTGTGTGTGTATATATATAAAATTGATTTGGCATTTGTGACATGTGGTGTATAATTGTTTTGAATATAATAATAATATATTATAATAATTAAAGTTAAAGTTATATATATATATACAAAAAATAAAGTTTGTCAAATTTACAATCAATGCCATCCACTTCCCTTCAAGCTCCCAACGCCCCTTACCACCATCACCGCCGCTGCCAAGCTCCACCATCACCGTCGGTGTGCCTCCCAGCCAACCACCACCCTCCCAAGCTTCCTCCGCCACCTTTAGCCTCTATTTCCGGCTTTGTTTGGCCGTGGTTTGGCCGGAAATCCGAGAACCAGCACCAACTTTGTTCTCTTTCGTTCGGCCACCATTTTGAATGCCATCAGTCTCTATCTTCTCCTTGAGCTCTGGTGAGTTCATTTCCAAGCTTTGTTTCACTTGAAATGGTCTAGATTTCCCTAGGTTTTGATTTTACAATTTCAGCCATTTAGGGTTTTTGATTTTTTTAAGCTTTTATTTGAATAATTCATGCAATCTTCCTTCATAAACATTGATCCTAACAGCTTAATCTAGCTCTGTGAATTTTTATGGAATTTTTGGGAATTATTTTGATTTTTGTGAATTTTTTATTATTTTATTAATATTTTCTAATTTTCAAAAATTAATTAAATAAATTATGAAATTGTGTTTTATGGTGTTTATAGGTGTTATGAATTTTAGAAATTTATTTGTAATTTTTGTGAATTTTATATAATTATTTTGAATTTATTTAGTTTATGTAATTTTGGGAAAATTAGGTTAATTATGTGTTTTATTGAAATTAATTGGTTAATTGAGAATATTTATTGATATTATTGAATTATATGTTGAGAAATTATTTTTTGAGTAATTATACTATTTTTGGTGAATTTTTGATTAATTTTAGGGAATTTACATAACTAGGGGTATTTTGTTAATTTGGCACTAAATTGGCTAAAAATATAATTAAATTGGTTTTAATAGTTATTTGATGTATAAAAGTGATTTCTACAAATTATTTAGTATTTTTAACTAATTAAAACTATTTTTCTTAAATTATTTTCAAATTATATATAATATACGATTTTTCTAAATAAAGGAGTTTTTATTGATTTTTAGTAAGTTTTAGGGTTAATTTTGCAATTTGGATTTATAAAATGTATTTTGGTCAATATTTATGAATTTATTGAGAATTACCGATTTTTAATAAAATTTTATTTAAAATTAGGATTTTTATGCATTTATCGGTAAAATAATTATTTATAGCGTTTAAATATCTAAATTGCTATATTTTGAGTATTAAAGGGCATTTTTGATATTTTTCATGTGTTCTGTATTATTTTGTGAATTGTGGATCTCGATTGGTGAATTGTAGTTTGGAGTCCGACCGAGGGATTTTGAATTGTGTTTATTCTTGAAGTGTGTTTCTTTGCAGGACCGGCTCTACTCTTTGAGTAGAGAAATGTCCATTTTATAGGGGAGGTTTTGCCGGATTTTCGATAGAATTCTCATAAAATGTGATATCTGGTCGAATTCCTATTCTAATTCTGTGTCTAAGATTTTAGATCGAGTCTTTAGAATTCCAATAGATTTATTCTGATTTCATGTTGTCATTTGTTTGTTTAGTTGCGCCGAGACTGAGGCTTAGTAGACCAGGCCCGTCGGACCCATCTTGAGGAGCGCAATAACAGTGAGTTATTTTTCTATATATACTTGTATTAGGATTGCATGTTTTAGAAATGTATGATTTATTTTAGTAAATTATGCATAAATGATTTAATTATTGCTTAGGTTTATTTTTGGTATATGATTGGTATATTTTAAACTATATGCATGTTTTATAAATAAATTATTCTTAAAATGTTTTTAGGTATATTCATGGTTTATTTATAGTTTATTTTGTAAATAAATTGAATTTATTTAATGTGTATATACTTGGAATATACTTGGTTTATTTTTGGTATATTTCTAGTATATATATGGTTTATATTGTTATTTTATTTAATATCATGCATCATTTATTTTATGAATATATTTTTTATATATAAATGAAGGATATCGATAGAACATGCTACCTAGTGGACAGTCTTAGGACCAAGTATGTACCGGTATGCCAATAGCATTTAGGCTTTATTGCTAACCTATTTGTGGATATTGATTGGATTGATTTATTTGATGTGAGATGTGATTTAAGAGTGTGATTGCTGGAGCTCGGTTGACCAAGTGTCTCGGGGCCAATCACACTAACAGTCTGACTGTTGGAGCTCGGTTGACTTAGTGTCTCGGGGCCAGTCTACTGTCCAAATGGAATAAGTGAAATTATTTGGAATAAGTGAACCTGCCTGGCTAGAGTGTTGTCTAACGCTGTTTGGGGTTTCGATATTCTAGGGTTCTATTTGATCCTTCATAATCGGATGTTATTTTCAGTAAATATATAAAATGATTTCGTTGCATCTGTGTGTATTTGCTTGTATATATATTTATTATATATACTATTGAATGTGTGCATTGTCATTTAGCTATGCATGTATATATATTATAACAATTCACTCAGTGAGGTCTGACTCCCCTCCGTTGACTATTTTTCTGGAGAGTCTTCATCTTCAGACATCAGTAGCAGACCCTTACACTGGATTTCTTCTGCCCCGACTTTACTATGTAATATGCTCACTTGACTTTATTTTATAATCTAGACACTGCAGTAGTTATAGTCAATTGTGATACTTATGTATCATGTTTATATGAGTTATTTATTTGAAAGATTTGAATTGAGATATGTATTTAAAGATTATTTATATATATGAGAATGAACTTGTTTATTTAAACAAGTTTGATGGAGCATTACTTTATTTTATTTATGAAAATTATTTCCGCTGTAAATTATTTTATTTATGTTATTATTATTATTGCATGTTTTTATTTTTTTTAGGCTTACTACGGGTTCCAGATTTGAAAGAATTTTCCTTCCCTGGTGCCGGTCATGGCCCCTGTTTTGGGTTATGACAAACAATTCCGATCGGGATTGTACAATTCCGATCGAAATTGCACAATCCCGTTCGGAATTGAATTCTTCCATTTTTCCTATTTCTAATTACTTTCAATTAGTGTTTTAGGTGGTTTAAATTTCCTAATTAATTCAATCCTAATTGGTTTAAAATTCCTAAATACACTTTAGGAATGAGAATCACATTAGGATTAAGGTTAAGCTTCCTAGTTCCACTATAAAAGGGAGAAGGGAGGAAGAAAAGAAAAAGAGAAGAAAAGAAGGAGAAGAAAAAGAAGAAAAATCTTGATTTTATTCTTCTTATATTTATTTTTAATCAAGAAATTCTTTTGGATTCAACATTTTATTCAAGACTCGTGAAGAATTTTTTAAGAAAAAGATTCGAAGATTTATCAAGAACGGTGAATCACAAATCTGAGGAGCACCCTAAATCATCCATAAGCATATCATACGCTTCTATTCTTCTTTTATTTATTTATTTGATTATTTTATATTATTATTCTTATTATTTTATCATAATTTATTCATTAATTATTATTTTATTTTATGTTTTGTGGTGATTATGGAGGAAAACACATGGTGATCATGTGACGGAGATGAATTTCATTAGAAGTTCGCAGAAGACTATGACCAAAGCCCCGTAGAGACTTAGTTTCTAGGGTTTTATTTTTATTTTTATTGTCCTTATTTTTTATTATTATTTTATTAATTGTTTTAAGAACTAATGTAATAGCCCTAATAGTGGGAGTAATAAAATTACCTGTGTGGTTGCATGTTTATTTTGATTGAATCGGTTAGTAAAACTAGGTTTTGATTTGGTAATCATTTAAAATCAATGGAAGAAGTAGATTAATTTAGGTTGTATGTTAATAAAAATTAGGGTTTTATTAAGGATTAATTTAATTATTTTTTTGATCTTATTTAATTGTTTCTTTTATGTTTTTAGTTGTTTTTGGGTTTTATTTATTATTTTTGTATGTTTTGTGCTTTAAGCCCACTTTAGATCTTGATTTTTTTACTTTAGCTCATCTCACTTAATAATTAATTATGTTTAATTAATTAAAATATATTTTAGGTTCATAATTAATTAGATTTTAGGTTAGAAATATCCTTAGGTCCATTTAGTCAATTAGGCATAGGCCTACCTAATTTAATTTAATTAATTTAGACTTAGCCCATTTAATTTAAGTTTTTTTTTTCATAATTTGTAGATTTAAGCTCATATTTAGAATTAAAATACATAGACTTAGGTTCATTTAATTAAATCAAAAGAAATTAGGTTTAGTTCACTTATAATTTAAAACTTGTAGACTTTAGTTCATCTAATTAAAATCTATGTAGATTAGACTAACTTAGGGATTATGTGATTTATTGAATACATTATTTATTTGTATATTTCATGACTAGTGTGACTTGGAGTTGAGTGTTTTGGGTTTATATGAAATTGCATGTAAATAGATAATAAGATAATAATTCATAAAGTAATTCTAAATGAACACAAGACTGAAAGAAGTTGGTATTCCGTATCCAAAATCTCCTGGTTGTGGTGCTAGCTTTCTTTTAGGGAATCGAGTACCACCTTTTTGATTTGTCCCAGTTATTACCTTGGGTGGCGACTCCTCATCTCCACGCCATGTCTTTGTGATAGTGGTTAGTGTGTTCTTTAGAGCCCTGAGCTCAAGTAGTGACATGGTTGCTAAAATCTTGGACGCACGCTAAACCCTGCCGTCTACAGTGGTGACTCTAGTAGGGATAAGAGATACTGATTCTACTTGTGTTCTTTAGAATTATTTTATTAATTATTATTTTATTCTTGTATTCATTCTGCATGTCCTTATTAACCGATGGCGTTGATTTATGATTCCATGATTCCACTAGCTTCATGGGGTTGTAAATTGGCTAACCATCACTCTTAGTCTTAACTCGGTCCAAGAGAGATTATCGGACTCATCTGACCAGAGCCTGTAACCCAAGTCCTTAAGGGGGGTAGTCTTCTCTCGAGTTTGCAAAGGATGTCGAGCCCCTCTGACCTTGGCCTATAACTCAAAGTCCATAAAGGAGGGCATCTTGCTAAGGGAACCTTGACCTTATTACCGGACCCTAACCACATATAATGGCTTAGTTATTTCCCCTAGGATCTACCCAAGTTTCTTGTGAATGTTGTCATAAGGTATTTCTATCTGTAAAAGCCCAAACCCATACTTTAGAAGCCTATTTAGGTTAATAAAGATCGGGCTAATCTTTTACATATAGAAATGTTATTTTTATGCTTCTATTGGTTTAAGAGATTTGGCGTGCACGTCGATCCCTGATATCCCCTGTTGGTATTAAAATCAAGACCAAAAATCCTAGGAAAAGAGACTCACCACTGAATACGTGTGCGGGAGGAATAAGGTTAGAAGGATGTATATATACCTAACTTATTACTTGTTACTTGTTGCACAACACGTGTATCATGCATACATGCATCTCATGCATCACACTAATAATTTTCTTTTAGCTATAATAGATTCATCCGGGTCTTCCTGTGTTTGGAGTCAAAAAGGTGGTAGACTGGTAAAAATTGATTTAAGTCCCCAATCAATCGCGAAAGAGATCCTTAGCAGACTGAAAAAGATCCTCATTAATCCGCTCTACTTAGAAGATACACAATAAATCAAAAGAATGGAATAACAAGAGAGAGGAAACTAGACCTTAGAAGATGCCAAAGGAACACTGATGGATGATATGAGGGCAATGATGCAAGACGAGTTAAGACAAGCTCTAACGGGACTAAAATCACCACTTACTGCTATTGTACTGCCCGCCACAGCCAACCCACCTACTATGGGTCCACTACCTGTTAATAATAACAATGTTGGAGAAATGAAATTTGAGGATGTTGAGAGTTACATGGTTGAAAAAGTGAAAAAAGAATCACTGGAGCAAGTTCAAGAGCTGGAATCCAGACAGATGAAGGCATTAACTCAGAAGATGTTTAAGATGGAGGAATTGATGAGGGTACAAGGCCTAGAGTACCCATTTGACTTTGATGATGTGATGTAATTAGAGGAAGATAGGCTACCTGATAAATTCAAAATGCCACAACTACAGAAGTTTGATGGTACTGGGGACTCGAGGATTCATCTCAGTCAATACACAACTACTATGAGTACCACTAAGGCTCCTTTGGCCGTGGTTACTAAGCTGTTTATGTTGTCCTTAGAAGGAATGGCCGTTAACTGGTATCATGGGTTAGAGAAGTCTATCCGAGCAGATTGGAAGGAGTTGTGCATTGCTTTTCTAAAGAAATATGACTATAATACTAGGCTTGAGGTGTCTATAAGAGATCTGGAACTAACCAAGCAGAAGCCCAACGAATCATTCTCAGATTTTTTGACTAGGTTCATGAATAAAGCGGAATGATAAAGAAAAAATTGGTAGAGAAGGACCAAGTTAGAATGATAGTCCAAAATGTGTCACCTAACCTAGTGGAAAGGTTGCAAATGATGAACCCCAAGACATTTGTAGTCCTTTATGATGATGAGTTATAGGCTGAAGAGATTGAAAATGAGAAAAAGAAGGCTACTGGGAACACTAGAACAAGAAACTTCCCAACTGGGGGCATACAACAAGGAAGCACTAGCTAGGTTATAGGAGTCCATGCTATTCAACAACCAAGGAGGTTCTTAAATTTTAACCAACCTTTGTCAAAAGTCCTAGAGCGCCTAATGGAAAAGGGCTTACTTTAACCTTTACCTACTCAAAACCCATCAAATCCAAATATCCCAGACTATAACTTGAATAAACACTGCAAATTCCACTAAAACCTCCAATACTCCACAGATAACTGCATTCGCCTCAAACATGAAATCCAAAACCTCATAGACTCTAGAAAAATCATAGATCCTGAAAACCTAAGCACCAGAAGCAATCCTTTCCCAAACTACCGAAACATGCCATCTCCAACAACTATGATGATCAACTTAGGAGTAAGTGAGAAAGAAGTGCTAAACTCCTTTGAGGACTTAGACCTTAAAATCAATGAGAAATCTCCTAATGCCCTTAAAGATGTGGAAAGAGTCAAGGATTTATTGAGTCAGCCCTCAAGCAAGTTCGACTATAAGTTGTTTTACATTAAACCACTTTCTTTTGATATACCCTTCGAGTTGATTGTGCCTACAAGATGGGGTAATGAGTTTGATGATGAGAAACTACAAGACAAGGAAGAAACATACACGGTGGAGGTACAAAAAGATGAAGTCATGGAGATAGTTTATAAGAAAATGTTGTTATGTCAGCCACCTGAAAGACAACCACTATGAGACTCAAAATCCCTAGCATCTAGAATAAGAAATAAAATTTCTTATTGTCTTCTTTAAATAAAATTTAATTTTAGTGATCGATGATATAAATGATGATTATGCTCACTTATGTAATATACATCCTGATGGTACTACGCATTATGATATTGATCGCATCTGCATGTTCGACAAAATTTAATTCAATTAGATTCATTCAATATGGGCATAAATGTAAACTAAAAGAATAGTCTTATATCACATGACGTAACTTCTAAAGAGAATAAAATCTGAGGAAAAATAAGAAGAATGATAAAAAAGGGAAGAAAAATAAAGAGAGAAAAAGAAAAAGAACAGTAAGGTGAAAAATTAGAGAGAAAAATTCAAGATTAATTGATTATAGGAGTTGTGTCATGTGATGTAATGAATGTTCTCATTTTTGCCCTAATGAATGAGTAAAATTGAATTGGAGATTTTTGTCAAATATCGTATAGTCGTCTTTATCATATTACATAAGTATCTAAATAGAAAGACATTACATAATGAAAGTTTAAATTGGAGCTATGAGATCACTATTTTAGTTATGTTTGCTTTGTAATTTTCTTTATAAGCCTAGGGTCCCCTTATATCTTAAGAATTCAAATGGCTTAATAACTTGCATTGCAAGTCTTGTCCTATAACTATCATCAATCATTGCATTAATATCAAGCCTTATATTCTGCTCAAAAGTTCATTAAAGTATTCATGAGATGCTTAATTGGGTTGGTAAGTCAATGGATTAATAACAATAATGGATAAACTAAGTTCCTTGCACACATAAAAAAAAGATTGCCAGAATAGTATTGATGAATCCAGAATGGAAATGAGGGCAAAATAAAACTCAGGGGGCAAATGGTGTCTGCATTCAAAGAGTGAAGATGGATACTGAAGTGTAAGAGCTAATACCTCAATCATTATATAGCAAAAATAGTAATAAAAAGAAAAGTTCAATAGTGCATCGATTAGTCAGAAGCTCGGTTGTAAAGCCATGGACCCTACTTGTTAGCCTAGTAATCAGTCTGATGAATTGTATCAGAAGCTTCAACATCAGAAGTACCAACAACGAATCATTCAATGCTCAAACTGATAGGCTATTGATGAGTGGCTCTGTTCCAAATAGGAGACCCATTAGGATTATGCACATCATATATACACTTGCATATATATTTTATGAAA
Source organism: Mallotus nudiflorus (assembly GCA_947683625.1). Classification (NCBI taxonomy): domain Eukaryota; kingdom Viridiplantae; phylum Streptophyta; class Magnoliopsida; order Malpighiales; family Euphorbiaceae; genus Mallotus; species Mallotus nudiflorus. The sequence goes on from CANTUR010001505.1 coordinate 16,055, forward strand.
CACTTATTTTGTAAAAGAAAGTCTTTAAGCCTAGACAAGATTGTGCAAATATTTTGCTACTAACATTTGAAATTAGTGTTGGAAGAACAGGAAAGTAATCAGAGTATTCACATGTGAATCATCTGAAAGAAAGAAAATAAGAGGAGTGACATTACCAAGAAGCATTATCTTGGAAACTTCAAGAGGCTAGATAGGATGCTCAAGCTCCTCATATTCAATATGCTAGTGATACATGTGCTTGGCCCTAAAAAGGGAGGAAATGTTGAGAAGAGAAATGAAGCCCTCTACCATAACATCAATGGGATAAAGCCACAACTTCTATGGTAGAGCATCACGACCCTATAATCGGAGACATTATCACCACAATGAAAGGGAAGGATGCAAAAGAATAACATTGCATTCTGATAATTTTTTTACTAGCAAATAGGCCATACTAACTTATGGTATTTTATGCAGGGAAAATAAAAAAGAATGAAGAAGGGAAAAGAAACTGATACATCAATAAAAATGGGCAAGATAGCAAATGCCAATCGCTTGTCAAAGCCTCACCCTATAAGATAAAACCCCTAATAAATACCAAAGGGAAGTAGTACAACTCTATCCCTTTTGATTCTGTAATAAAATAAATCTTCAATAAGAAAATTCATAAATTGAAAGGAAAGTCATCCACTTCACGAGATCATGTGCGAAAATTTATCTCATGACCTTTGATTTTAGTGGCTTTCTTTTATTAGCCTCACAGAAGTCAAATGTCTTGTTGACAGGTCTATATTGAGAATTTCTAAACTCTAATTAATTTAATGCTTGCTTTGCACCCAAATGAAGGGAAGAACATGCAAAGGCAAAATCTGTGGACTTGTGGTATAAATTGATTAAATTTTAGGGTATCATTTCAGTCTTATGAATGATAAATGTGCATGTAATCTACTCCAATGCTCAGAAATAAGTATGAGTACAAAGTCCTTTGATGGTATCCACGTTGAGTAATGCAAGAAAGGCAGGGGAATACTAAGAGGAGAATAGAAAAAAAAAGAGCAATCATAATTTACTCCAATGCTCAGAAATGAGTAAGAGTATCAACAAAAAACCTCTAGTGGTATCCATGCTAAGTAATACAAGAAAGGCAGGGAATACTAGAAGAGGACCATGCCAAAAGTTGCTCTATTTACTCCAATTCTCTATAGGAGTATGAGTATCCAAAGGACCTTTCAAATGGTATCCATGCTGAGTTATATGAGAAAGGTGGGGAATACTCGGATAAGGAAGAAAAGCACAAAAATAATTCAAAGACTGTTTTGATACATAGAATATGATCTATTTATGCTCAAATACCATAAGTTTTGTCTAGTAAATTCTTCCTAAATTCAGGTGTGGAAGTAAGCTCTTCACTTAGTAAAAAATATGCTCTCAGCATAAAATGGTTAACGATGCCTCTACCCTTTGCGAATGGTAAACAAATGATAGTCATAAGGATCAAAATTAAGGAGATTGGTTAAGTACATGTTATCTCGTGCAAAGTGATGAATTTTTTTATAAATTTTCAAAATAATAATATACTTTTGTACATTCATCTTGTTAAAACTAACTTAAGCAATTCTCTAGGAATTTCAAATCCAGAAGGGGGTATACTCAACTCGCAAAGCCAATCAACACAGCAAAATTCAAAGTCAGTAAAAAAAAGTGCTAATTAGCCAGCACAAAGAATTCAAAACATTCGACTCAACTCAAATAACTAAAAATAAAAATCAACGAATAGTTATGGATTATAGCATTATCAAATGCGAGAAATGAAGGGATTGTAGTTAATTTATGAGCAGTTTTGGACTACAGCATCATTAAAAGTGAGCAATAAAAGGATTGCAGTCAATTTACGAGCAGTTCTAAATTGCAGCATCATCAAAGGCAAGCAATAAAAGGATTGCAGTCAATTTGTAAGTAATTATGGATTGCAGCATCGTCAGTGAGCAATAAAAGGGTTGCAGCTAATCACAAGCAATTTTGGATTGCAGCATCATTAATGAGCAATGAAAGGGTTGCAGCTAATCGTCAGCAATTATGGATTGCAGCATCATTAATGAGCAATGAAAGGGTTGCAGCTAATCACGAGCAATTATGAATTGTAGCATCGTCAGTGAGCAACGAAAGGGTTGCAGCTAATCGTGAGTAATTTTGTACTGCAACATCATCAATGATCAACGAAAGGGTTATAACTAATTACGAGCAATTATCGATTGTAGCATCATCAGTGAGTAATGAAAGGGTTGCAGCTAATCGCAAGTAGTTTTGGACTGCAACATCATCAGTGAGTAATGAAAGGGTTGCAGCTAATCGTGAGCAATTATGGACTATAGCATCAAAAGTGAGCAATGGAAGGGTTGTAGCTAATAGTGAGCAATTATGGATTACAGCATAATTGTATAATCAATCAGCATCATACGACTGAGTATGATGTTTCTTGTCAAAACAAACTATACGACCGAGTGTAGTCAATATTATATGACCGAGTGCAATGTATCTTTAATTGATTATACAACCAAGTATAATCAGCATCATACAACCGAGTATGATGTTTCCTTATCAAAATAGACTATACGACCGAGTGTAGTCAGTATTGTATGACCGAGTGCAATGTATCTTTAATTGATTATACGATCGAGTATAATCAACATCATACAACCGAGTATGATGTTTGCTTGTCAAAACAAACTATATGATCGAGTGTAGTCAACATTGTACGACCGAGTGCAATGTATCTTTAATTGATTATACGATCGAGTATAATCAACATCATACGACCTAGTATGATGTTTCCTTATCAAAATAGACTATACGACCGAGTGTAGTCAACATTGTATAACCGAGTGCAATTTATCTTCAATTGATTATACGATCGAGTATAATCAACATCATACGACTGAGTATAATGTTTCCTTATCAAAACAGACTATACGACGTAGTGTAGTTAGCATTGTACGACTGAGTATAATGTATCCTCAATCGATTATATGACTGAGTATAATCAGCATCATACAACCGAGTATGATGTTTCCTTATCAAAACAGACTACACGACCGAGTGTAGCCAGCATTATACGATTGAGTGCAATGTATCCTCAATCGATTATACGACCGAGTATAATCGACATCATACGATAGAGTATAATGTAATTTTTTCTAATGCTATACGTCCGAGTGTAGTCAGACATTGTACGTCCGAGTACAATATGTTTCTTTCACCCAAGATTATACGACCGAGTATAATCAATATCATATGACCAAGTATGATATGTCATTTAAAATGTTGTATGTCTGAGTATAGAAAATTCATAAGCAGAGACTTCAAGGAGCAGGTAAGTATCCTAACTTTCAATTTAGAAATTAGGTGCTATTTTGTTTTGCCGTAATTTGTCAAGCAAACAGCGATAAAGGGGGGCAACTATAGACACCCAATTTCGGGATGATATGTTATGGATGCAGCAAAGGACTCCAATGATGAAAATGTCTTTGATACTTAATCTTTAAAAAATTCAAGGGCCTAAATGCAGCTTTTAAAGGAAGGATTTAATGTTTACAGGGACTAAATTACAAAGTTTTTTTAGGACCTAATTGTAAAATTTAAATTCTTTCGGGGGGTCTTTTTTGTAATTAAATGTTAAAAAAAAGTGCGTGTCGGAATTCCATAATTTCGACCTGAATTATGTAATTCCGATCGGAATTATAACAATTCTGATCGGAATTGTACAATTCCGATCGAAATTGCACAATCCCGATCGGAATTGAATTCTTCCGTTTTTCCTATTTCTAATTATTTCCAATTTAATGTTTTAGGTGGTTTAAATTTCCTAATTAATTCAATCCTAATTGGTTTAAACTTCCTAATTAATTTAATCCTAATTGGTTTAAAATTCCTAAATACACGTTAAGAATGAGAATCACATTAGGATTAGGGTTAAGCTTCCTAGTTCCACTATAAAAGGGAGAAAAGAGGAAGAAAAGAAAAAGATAAGAAAAGGAGAAGAAAAAGAAGAAAAATCATGATTTTATTCTTCTTATATTTATTTTTAATCAAGAAATTCTTTTGGATTCAACGTTTTATTCAAGACTCGTGAAAAATTTTTTAAGAAAAAGATTCGAAGATTTATCAAGAACGGTGAATCACAAATCTGAGGAGCACCCTAAATCATCCATAAGCATATCATACCCTTCTATTCTTCTTTTATTTATTTATTTTTTTTGATTATTTTACATTATTATTCTTATTATTTTATCATAATTTATTCATTAATTATTATTTTATTTTATGTTTTGTGGTGATTATAGAGGAAAACGCATGGTGATCATATGAAGGAGATGAATTTCATTAGAAATTCGCAGAAGACTATGAACAAAGCCCCGTAGAGACTTAGTTTCTAGGGTTTTATTTTTATTTTTATTGTCTTTATTTTTTATTTTATTCTTTATTGTTATTTTATTAATTATTTTAGGAAATAATGTAATAGCCCCAATAGTGGGAGTAATAAAATTATGTGTGTGGTTGCATATTTATTTTGATTGAATCGGTTAGTAAAACTAAGTTTTGATTTGGTATTCATTTAAAATCAATAGAGGAAGTAGATTAATTTCAGTTGCATGTTAATAAAAATTAGGGTTTTAGTAAGGATTAATTTAATTATTTGTTTGATCTTATTTAATTGTTTCTTTTATGTTTTTAGTTGTTTTTGGGTTTTATTTATTATTTTTGTGTGTTTTGGACTTTAAGTCCACTTTAGATCTTGATTTGTTTACTTTAGCCCATCTCACTTAATAATTAATTAGGTTTAATTAATTAAAATATATTTTAGGTCCATAATTAATTAGATTTTAGGTTAGAAATATCCTTAGGCCCATTTAGTCAATTAGACATAAGCCTACCTAATTTAATTTAATTAATTTAAACTTAGCCCATTTAATTTAAGTTTTTTTTTTCATAATTTGTAGATTTAAGCTCATATTTAGAATTAAAATACATAGACTTAGGTTCATTTAATTAAATAAAAAGGAATTAGGTCTAGTTCACTTATAATTTAAAACATGTAGACTTTAGTTCATTTAATTAAAATCCATGTAGATTAGACTAACTTAGAGATTATGTGATTTATTGAATGCATTATTTACTTGTATATTTCATGACTAGTGTGCCTTGGAGTTGATTGTTTTGGGTTTATATGAAATTGCATGTAAATAGAGAATAAGATAATAATTCATAAAGTAATTCTAAATGAACACAAGAATGAAAGAAGTTGGTATCTCCTGGTTGTGGTGCTAGCTTTCTTTTAGGGAATTGTGTACCACCTTTTTGATTTGTCTCAGTTATTACCCTGGGTGGCTACTCCTCATCTCCATCCCATGTCTTTGTGATAGTGGTTAGTGTGTTCTCTAGAGCCCTGAGCTTAAGCAGTGATGCGGTTGCTAAAATCTTGGACACGCGCTAAACCCTACCGTCTACAGCCCCCTCATGACTAGTCCCAATGTGCTGAGTATAGTGCATATGACTATATCTGGGCTCAAATCTCTCAGTATCAGGAACAATCTCAATCCTTTGAGCAATCTCGATCTCTTCCCCCATCGCCTCGGTAATAGGGGAACCAATCTCCTCAAACTATAAAAAAGAATGAGTAATTTATAGGGTTTAAAGAATAAATGAAATAACCAGAAGTTGCCTCAGTATGGTCAATAAGAATATGCTCTAGGAGGTTCTCATGAATGAACTGCCGGTAATGGCGAGATCGCTCAAATAAAATTGAGACAACATATCCCTATAGCACCTCTCTTAGCTCTAAACCCATCAGATACGAGTTGTGTAACATCAAAGGAGGGATATCAAAAGGAATATGATGTCGTAAAGGTCTAAAAGACTAGCGATATACTCGTTCCCCTAGATATCACATCTGACAACCATATCTAAGGAGTAAGATCCTTATGGACTTAAGACATACTGCACTAGCCATAAAATCATATCTCTAGACATCATTAGCTCCCAACAACCAATTAGAATTAATATGCAAATTATGTTAATTAAGTTTTAACTTGTATTATAAAATACTGATGATTTTATTTTCTTACCAGGTGCCGCTCAATGGAGTTTATTTGATCATGATAGGTCTGAAGAATATTTTTGATGCTAGCTAGGTAAGAAGAACCCCATATCTGCATCAAAGGGAGACTCCTATCAAAGTTGATAGCTTTGAAACTCTGGATCAGCCTAATCTCTATACTTCAAATTTGAAAAAAAAAATAGTAAATCATGCAAAAAAAGAAGAAGAAGAAAGTACATACAAGACGTGCCAAAAGCCACACATCGTAACAACACCTCTACATATAGTATCCAATCTATAGTAAAGATAGGCTAATGAAATAAATCCCCAATCAAGGGTAGCAACTCAATCTAAGTTACGAAAGGGGCCAAGTAAAGTAATGTTGACCTCATAACTAGTCTCGCAGAAAAGAGTCATGCCTAACATTATAAGGAGGAGACACCTCACCTTTTGAGCAATCTGATGGGAGTAGCAGTGGGCAAACATTTGAATCCCTTAATTAAAAGTGAAAGGAGAATATTTTTTTGATTCTTCCACATTGAGATGAACCTAATCAAGTTACGCACATATTGACTCCGTGCAGCTTCAGGAAGATTGTAATAACTAATGTCGAAAGGAATAGGAGTTCCTCTAAAGGTAATCCCAGTGATGGCAGTAAAGCTCATAAGAGCAATAGTTAGTTCCTTTATGCAAGTGTGAAAAGTGTGGATGATGTCTATCCACCTCTCAATCAAAGCAAATAGAGAATAGTGGTCAGAACGACCCCGAACTGTCGAAAGAACTGTGATGAATTTTCTGAAACCTAAGGCCTAGATTAGCTATGTCATATTCACTGGCAGCCCATGAAATAATTCTCGAGCTATGTGAAAACAACCCTTGAATTTCATCTGTCACTGGATCAAATTCAAGAAAAGATAATAACAATAACAATAACAATAACAATAATAATAACAATAACGATAACAATAACAATAACAATAACAATAACAATAACAATAATAATACTAATAATAATAATAGTAGTGGTAGTGGTGGTGGTGGTGGTGGTGGTGGTGGTAATAATAATAATAATATTTTGATAAGCAAAATGGAATGTCGATCGACATTATATAATGTCGATCGACATTACGTAATGCCGATTGGCTTTATATAATGCTGATCAACATTGGGCAATGTTGATAGAAAATTTGGATGTTCTAATTGGGATTCCAAACATATAGCAAACTTGAGCTAAAATTTTCATATTCTCAGAGTTTAATTTCAAAATTTCATGCATTTTCAACCAGTTTTTAATTTAATTTGAATAATGCGCATACTAATTTGCATTCTAAAATTGATTTTGATTACTAATTTAATAAATAATTTTTTATAGAAATAAATATACATGAGAAAATATTACCTCATTACCCATATCTGTACACCTGTGGAGATGTAGGTAAATCAGACGGAGGATAGTGGAGCCTTCTCGAAGTCCAAGACTATTCTGAGGAAAATGAGGAGACAGAATAATTGGATCTACTAGAATTTTTGCTCCCTCTATGTGGTATGTATTGTGGGGTAGCCATAGGACCTGACGGATTACAAATCGGATGTCAAATGATAAAGTAATCAAAGAAAGAAAAATCAATGCAAAGAGAAAATGAAAGGAAAAGAAAACAAAAATGGAATGAGAAATGGAACGTGACATGTAAAAGTAAAGTATATAGGATGAAAAATATCCATTTTGATCCACCAAAACTTGATTGCATTCAAGTACAAATTTCTTCCTTATAATTTGGTTCATTCATAATTAACTCATGAAATTCATATCATTAATTAATAATTCACAGAATTATTAATTACATAGTTTGTATTAAAATTTTAAATCCTTTGTCAAGTACAGAATGCAGAATATAATTACAGAATTTGATTTTCGCATTTTACATGTATCATCATATTTTGTCAAGGATTTTAAATCTATGTTGTTATATGTTACACAGTAGTTATAACAAAAATTTTAGACTATTTCGTTATGCACTACCCAGTAGTCATAACATGAATTTCAAATTCAATATGTTATATGCTACAAAGCAGTTATAACATGAATTTTTTAAATCCTTTGATCTACCAAACACTACACAGTAGTTATGGTATTATTACTAGACATTTTATAGGAGCTATATCTTGTTCTCAAATCATAAATCGCTAAATATTCCATAGGGAATATAGCGAGAATTATTACATATATTTCGTTAAACGTCTCACAAGGAATATAACGAAATCCATTATCACTAGACGTCCCAAATGGAATATTGTGCAGTTCACCAGATACTACACAATAGTTATAGTATTATTGTTAGATGCTCTATAAGAGCTATAGCATATTCTCAAATCATAAATTGCTAAATTTCCCACAAGGAACATATTCTTAAATCATGAAATACTAAATGTCCCATAGGGAATATAGCAAAACTCATTTGCATATATCTCACTAGACGTTCTATAGGAAATATAGTGAAGCATGTTAAAGATAGTATCTTGCTTAAAAATTGCACAATAATTTAAGCATCAATCCATTAGGATGCAATTAAGTACCCTAATTCTTTCCTTCAAAATTATGTGCTTCTATTGCTTTGCTGTAATTTGTCAAGGAAATAGCGACAAAGGGGGGCAACTGTAAGCACCCAATTTCAATATGCATTTGTACATGAATGCGATAAAAGCCTCTATAATGAAAATTTAGTCAAAAATTGACCTCTAGTGTTAAGTTTTGTGATTTCAAGGACTAAATTATAATATTTTTTGGGTTTAATTGCAAAAAATTAAATTTTATGTGCATATTTGAAAATGTGCATAATGCCAATCGACATGGCATTACACAATGCCGGTCAACTTTCTGCAATGTCAAGGCGCTAAAATTTCAGCAAAAAATTATCTTTCTCAATTTTTTAAAATTACGATTAGTCTAAATTTAATTTATTTTTAATAAATAAATTAATTTTGGTATTTATATGTAGGGGTTTTGCGTCCAGTACACATCTCTTACGCGTATAATTTTTTTGAAATCCTTATCCTGGCTTTTGTTTTCAAATGAGAGGGAGGATCAGAGCTGCCTCTCCTGTGATCACATAAGTGGTTAGCTTAGGCTTAGGAATGAGATATAAAAAGAAAAGTTTGGTGGAGAAGAAAAGAAAAGAGGGGATTGCATAAAGAGAAAGAGAAAAAAACCTATTAACTACTGCAAAAAAAACAAAGAGAAAAAAAAAACCATTTTGAAAAAATAAATTTTTTTCAAAGTCCAGAAATTAAAAAAAAAACACAGAGTTAATTTTCTAAAAATGGTGAAATCCCATTTTGAGAGGCATTCAAACATCATTTGCACAACATTTCTCATCTTCTACTCCTTTCTTTTTATTAGTTCTTTTCTTTTATATCATTATTTTCTTTTTATTATTTCTGTGTTTTTTTGTTTAATTTTAATTATTTTTTTTATTCATTAATTCTAATCTTTTTTTTTATTCTTTGTGTTTAATGTTTCTGGTAATAAATACGTGATTGAACCAAGGAAACCCATAGAGAATCCATGAATAAAAGCCAAAAGTCAAAGATCCCGATTTAATTTGTATCTTGATCTATTTAGTTTATTTTATTATTTTTTTAGGTTTTGAATTTGTTTAATTTTCTCAAAGGTTGTAATTTTAATTTTATTTTCTTTATCATTTTTGGTAGATTTTGTAATAACCCCGATAGTGTGAATGATGAAAAGTCTAGCTTGCTCTTGTTCTTAAAAAATTAATTAGTAAATTTAGGTGCAATTTGGAAAATTTTAATTAGAATCAATGGAGGCAGTAGATTAATTTAGGTTCCATGTTAATTAAAACTAGGTTTTTTTCAAAAGAAATAATTTAATTACATGTTTGATATTTTTATTTGATTGCTTTGATTTTTGTATGTTTTTGGGCTTGTTTGTTGATTTTTGTGTGTTTTGGGCCCCAATTCAACGTTAGGTTCTAATCTATTTAATAAATAGGCTTTTAATTGAATTTTTAAGTTTTATTTTAAAATCAATTTAGGCCCATTTAGGTTAATTTAGACTTAGACCCATTTTTATCTAGAATTAAAACATGTAGAATTAGGTCCACTAATTTAAATACTTCATAATTTGTAGATTTAGGCTCACTTTTAGAATTAACAAAAATAAACTTAGGTTCACTTAATTAAAATTAAATAAGAATTAGGCCCACTAATTAATTCATTTCTTTAAAATTTATAGACCATAAGCCCATTTCTTTAGTTAAAATGAATAGACTTAGGCTCATTTATTAACATGTAGGATCACCTTTAGTCCATTTCACTTGTAAATAAAAATTTAGAATTAGCTAAACTTTAAAATAAAATTAACATAGTTTAGATCTAGGGAAGATGCGTTTTGTATGCATTTTTTACATGTAGTTTTATAACTAGTTTGCTTTAGGGCTAAATGGATGTTTAATTAGGGTTTAATAAAATTGTGTGTAAATAAAGAATAAGATAGCAATTCATAAACTACTTCTAAATGAACACAAGACTGAAAGAATTTAGTATTTCGTTCCCAAAATCTCCTAGTTATGGTGCTAGCTTTCTTTTAGAGAATCAAGTACCACCAAAATTACTTGTTCCAGTTATTACCCTTGGTGGCGATTCCTCATCTCCACGTTATGTCTTTGTGACATAGTAGTATGTTCCTTAGGGCCTTGAGCCCAAGCAATATCATGGTTGCTAAAATCTTGAGCGCACACTAAGCCTCACTATTTACAGAGGCTAGAGTATTTACTATGAGTGGAGCAAGCAACTTTTGAATTCAACTTGAAGCAGTTATGGTTGGGATAGCCAGGATTGATGAGGGCTTAGTAGCGCTTAATCAAGCATGATAATTATTTTGAATATGTTTTGATAAAGGAATCAGAATAGGTCTATTGTGGGTGAAATATGTTTATACTATCTGATGGTGAAATTATCAATTTTGACTACAGTATAAGGTTGGTACATGCAGTCAAATCATTATTATGTGAATATTATGACATGGGTGGAGTTTAAAGAATGATTTCTAAGATGTTTCTATCCACCTTCATGGAGGGATACTTGCGCCTGATGGTTATTCGGCAAAGTAAGAGAAGAGCAGTTAGTCGAAGGAATACTTGTGAACTCTTCAATCATTATTTATCAAACATAATACAATATAAGAGGAAACTAGTAGAACTGTATATTATAAGATTAAGTTTAGTATATATATTAGTGTTCGAGCTAAGGACTGAAATTTAGAGCATTATTGATGGATTCAATCTTTTGGGGTGTAATTGATTAGGCATGCTTTTAAAATGGATTTATTAGCTCGATATTATGCTACTCTGATTGCTGAGAGAAAGAGATGAGACATTCTACACCCATGGTTGCTAAGGATTTCTAGGACACAATTATAAGTACATATAAGGGAATGATTGATTGTGTTTTCCTTGGTTTTGATTTAAGTTATAGATAAGATCAAGTTTTGAGAGGAAGATGTTTTAAAGAGCTAGTTGATGATCTTATTGGCATTTTAATGTGTTTATGAAAAAATTTATGAATGTGTTTGTAAACTGAATTTTTGTAAAGTTTGATTAATGAACTTATTATTGTTATTGATGAATTTACTATGACTTAAGTTATTTGAAGTGATTTAAGTTTGTTTTATATGAATTAAGAAATATTAAACTTGGACAATATTGGTTGATGAATTGAAACTTCAGTGATACAAATTATTAAAGTTATTTAATTTTGGATGTTAGGAAGATGACAAGAATTAGAGATTAAAGCATAGGTAGAGATCATGGTTTACAAGTCAATAAAATCGAATGCTAATAATAAGTCTATTGGAATTGGATGATTATTAGATATATGATTTATAATTAATGGAGTCACATATTGTTTAATCTATCTTAGGATACAAGAATGATATGTATAGATGTGTGTGTATATATATATATAGGAATATCCTATGAGATTGGAATTGTGAAATATAATGAAAATTCAAGGATTTGAATATAGTTAATGGACATTGTATATATTGATGACTTTATTAGAATTTTATTTGGATGAAAGATGTAATTTATATTCAACGTTAGAATAGGGTGATTTATTCCATTTTATAATACAAGAGTTAAATTATGGATATCGAATTACAGATTAACTAATGAAATAATACTTTATGAGAATTTATGTAAGTGTTTCGAGGAAATTTAGTTCACTAAGGATAGTGTAAAGACGAGAAAGGCTGGATAAGAAAAAGAAATGTGTAGGTAAGCTTACACTTGATACTTAGTTTAATTGAGAGATAATATGACAATAACACGGTGGAATAAGGAATATTGAAAACCTTGAGCAGATGAGATAATCAATTAATGCTTTGATGGTAGACCTATTAAAATTTTATGGAAGTTAGCATATTTAGCAAATAAGTTATCAACGATGATAAGTTTATAAAGGTATAGTTGATTGATTTAATAATTTTGTTTGCAATTAAGATATCATGGTGATATAAGATTTTTCATTTTAATTGTATTGAGGTTTGATTTTAAGAGTTGATACGAAAGTTAATGATAATGAAGTGAAATGTATTTAAGAGACTTGAATATATATATATATATATATATATATATATATATAAATTATTATTATTATTGGGTGCTACTCTATAATGATATGAAACAGCATTGTGGGTAAGTGTGAATCATATGAATTTAGCAGGTAAGAAAAATTGATATACAATAGTGGTTGCATGAGTAAATGTATGGAGTAAGGAAATTGTAATATCCTAAATTTTTAAATATTTTTATACTGCATCGAGATATGCAGTGTTAATAATTTTTGTATATATATTTATGAGTTTTTATGAGTTTTTTGTTTGTTTAAAGCTAATTTTAATTATTTTATATTATTTTAAGTACTTACGTAAAATTTTTCAGGAAATTGTATTTTCAGGGAAATTGACACGTAAATAATTTAATACTATTTATTTTGACTAGTTTTATAAATTTGCATGAACTCATATATAATTTTAAAGTGCTAAAATAAAATGTATATATGTGTATTTATTTAAATTAATTAAAACTTAATTAATTTCCTTAATTTTATTATTTAATTTTTGTATTAATTAATTTTAAGTGTATAAATTATTAAACATATTAAAATATGTGTGTGGTGTATATTTAATGTGTATGAAATTTTATATTATTATAATATATAGTTTGAATATATATATATATGTACATATATACATAATTTTTTAATCAAAAACCAAAACTTCCCTTTATTTACAGAATTGTCACTCTTCTTCTCCAAATGCCCGTCACCATATTTCTTCCATTTTCAGCCACTTTCAAGCTAGTTTTCTTGCTGTTACTATGCCCCTCAGCCTTCCTCCTCCACCTCCAGTCATTTCCACCACCTGAAACACTCTTTTCCGGCGATTTTTGGCCGAATTTTCATCAATAAGCCAAAAATCGACTTAGGTCCAATCAAGCACTTTTCAGCCAAAAAATTTGATGCCGTCAGTCTCTATCTTCTCCTTGAGCTCTAGTGAGTGTGATTCCAAGCTTTGTTTCACTTGATTTGGTCTAGAATTGCTTAGGTTTCAAATTCTTCAAATCAGCCATTTTGGGTTTCAAATTTTTTTTAGCTTTAATTTGATTGATTCATGAAAACTTCCTTCATAAACGTGTTCCTGGAAGCTTAATCTATATGCTGTAATTTTTTTAGAATTTTTGGAATTTATTTTAATTTTTGTGAATTTTTGATTATTTTATTATTATTTTCTAATTTTCGAAAATTAATTAATTAAATTATGAAATTGTGTTTTATGGTGATTATAGGAGTTGAAATGAATTATAGAAATTTATTTGTAATTTTTGTGAATTTTTATGTATTTATTTGGAATTTATTAATTTTATGTAATTTTGAAAAATAGGGTTAATTATGTGTTTAATTGAAATAAATTGGTAAATTGAGTATATTTATTGATATTATTGAATTATATGTTGAGAAATTAATTTTTGAGTAATTATATAATTTTTGGTGAATTTTTGAACATTTATAGTGAATATATATATATAGGGGTATTTTGGTAATTTTACACTAAATTGGCTAAAAATATAATTAAATTGGTTTTAATAATTATTTGAGCTATAAAAATGATTTCTGCAAATTTTTAGTATTTTTAACTAATTAAAACTATTTTTCGTAAATTATTTTTAAATTATATATAATATACTATTTTTCTAAATAAATGGGTTTTTATTGATTTTTAGTATGTTTTAGGGTTACTTACGTGATTTGAATTTATAAAATGTATTTTTATTATATAAGGGCATTTTCGGTATTTTATAATTATTTTGTAAATTGTGAACCTCGGTTGGTGAATTGTAGTTTAGAGCCCGACCGAGGGATTGTGGTTGTAATTCTGTGTTTATTACGAAGTGTATTTCTTTGCAGGACCAGCTCTACTCTTTGAGTAGAGAGATGTTCGTTTTACAGGGGAGGTTCTGTCGGATTTTCGATAGAATTTTCGTAAAACGTGATGTCCGGTCAAATTCCTATTCTAATTCTGTATCTAAAATTCTAGATCGAGTCTTTAGAATTTTCGTTAACTTTATTCTGATTTCATGTTGTCATTTGTTTGTCTAGCTGTGCCGAGACTGAGGCCTAATGGATCAGGCCCGCTGAGTTTGTTTCGTGGAGCGCTAACATGTGAGTTATTATACTGTATATATACACACTGCATATAGGGTGCATTATTTAGAATTTTTCATTTTCATTATATGTTTTAAAAGAGATTTAAATTATAATATTTTTGGTATATCTAGGGTTGCATTTTTATATATATGCATATTAAATAATTATGCATGTTAGTTTGATATATGCACATTAAACAATTAGGTTTAGGTTTAATACATTTGAGTAATATACATATGTTTTAAAATGTACACTTAGACATAATTATTTTATTAAATGATTAGTATACCTTAGGTATAGTTTTAGTAGATTTTAGGTTTATTCTTAAATAATTGCATGTTAAATTATAAACCTACACTTAAATTATTTTTAAGTTTATTTTTGGTATATTTTTTATTTATTTCCGAATAAATAAATGTTTTATTGTTAAATTAAACCTAGCACATTAGTGGTATATTTAAGGTTTATTTTTGATATATGCATGCTAGATAATTAGGTTTATTTTTAGTATATTTGTGAATATATGTTAAACACAAACACATATTTAAATGAATATTTATACATAAATGTTTTATTAAATGATTTGTGTAATTAGGGTGTATCTTTTGCATATTTAAATATATTTTTAAGATAATGCATGTTATATTATTGTTACTTATTTAAATTGTTTTTAACTATATTAATTATTTATCTTTAGTTTATTTCATATTTTATTTGACATATATATATATATATATATATACCTGAAATATACTGGGTATATTTTAGGTATATTTTTGGTATATATATATATAAGGTTGGTTTTACTATTATGAATATTGTTCTACATTAATTATTTTTCGAATGAATGATTTATTCGAAGTGAAGGATATCAATAGAACGCGCTTCCTAATAGGCAGCACTAGGACCGTGTACGTACCGGTGTGATAGATAAGGATTGAGTAAGAGTTAAAATTGGGTGATTATAATTTATTTAATTGATTTGACTAAGATTAATGGTATGTTAGACAGTGTGATTGCGGGGCCAATCACACTGACAGTCAGACTGCTGGAGCTCGGTTGACTTAGTGTCTCGGGGCCAGTCTACTGTCCATAAGTGGATTGAATGATCTATTGGGTTGATTGAGATGTGAGGTGATAGATAGCGTGATTGCTGGAGCTCAGTTGACCAAGTGTCTCGGGGCCAATCACACTGACAGCCAGACTGTTGGAGCTCGGTCGACTTAGTGTCTCGGGGCTAGTCTGTTATCCAAATTGGAATAAGTGTTCTATTTGGAATCAAGTGAGCTTGCATGGCTAGAGTGATGATGGGGTTGTTGAGGTTGTTGTTATTAGGGTTCTATGGATCCTTCATGAATTTAATCAAACGTTTTCTGCATGTAGTAAATTTATAAAAGCAGAGTTTGACATTCGTGTGAAATGTGTGTATATACATATATATATAAGAATGCTTGATTGTTATGGTTTAGTTTGCATGTATATATAGTATAATAATTCACTCAGTGAGGTCTGACCCCCCTCAATTATTTTTTCAGGAGATCCCATATCATCAGACCTTAGTTGTAGAGTTCCTCGTCGGTGTTCTTCAGTCCCGGCTATTTTATGCAAATGTATATTCTGAACTTTAAATTGTATTCTAGAAACTACAGTAGTAGTATTATTATATTGGAAGTGTATTATTTTGTTTGGATATTAAATACTCTGAGAATTTGTATTTGAACATTGTATGAATATGTATTCATTTATAAAAGGATTTGGAGTATTATTTTATATATTGATTCAGAAAAATTTTAATTCGATCGTACTTTTATTTAATTATTGCATGATTTTATTTTCTAAGGCTTGCTACGGGTTCTGGATTCGAAAGAATTCCCGTTCCCTAGCGCCGATCATGACTCCTAGTTTGGGTTGTGACAAAAATAGAATTATGAATTTAAAATTTTAATTGGAGTTGTTTCAATTTAAGGAAACTAAAGGTGTAGTTATAAGAAAAGTTGACTTAAGGATTTAACTATTGAAATGATAAGAAATAGGTGCATATCTTTGAAGATTAAGTAAAAGCCTTAAATTCGAGCTAAGATCGTATCATTAAGCTATGCTAGTTACCTTGAGAGTGATAAGCTAAATATATATAGTTGTACATCAAAGTAGTGCAATGAAAGCGTGATAGGCGAATCTCTTATTAGATTGAAGATTGATGCTGAATTGAATATTTATGATGATAAATAATGAGTATAAGTTTGGCAGGTTTTGCTGACACTAGGAAGAATTAAAATTCTGAGGTTATTAGATTGTGAATTACTAATCTAGCAAATTAGAATTTGTGATATATACTAGAAATCTATTACTAGATTTGGATGATTGATAGATGTAAGTATAGTTACGAGACAAATATTAAATGTGCCATGGTGTATAGAATATGATCATTGGAAGGATTAATCAAGGGAATTAATATAGTATACAGTTACAAGAAGAAAAATGAGAAGAGATTATTAGTTATAATAACTGATGACGTGGAGTTTGGGGGCAATTGATGATAATAAAATAAGTTTGAGAAGTAGGTTTAATCTATCTTGTGGTATAGAAATTAAATTGTGGTGATTGTTATTAATAAATGGTATAAGTTGATTTATTCTTGAGTATATTAGTTAGTTGATGGTATAAGAAGGAAAGAGATAAAGAAGGGTAATATTATTGAAAGTGTGAACTTGAGGCTATAGAATGAAGATCTGATGTACAAGAAAGAACTAGTAGCGATTGTGGATTCTCAAGTTCATCAGTTGCGATCGAAGCAGATCTTGATGGTCAAAGTGTTGTGGAGAAGCAATAGCGTGAAGGAGTACACATAAGAGACCAAAGCTGAGATGCGAGCAACGTATCTCTATCTTTTTTCTTGATGAATTTTATATCCCCTTTCCTTTATTCTAAAATTTAAGAATGAATTTTTGTTAGGGGGGTAAATTGTTATGACTCGAATTTTTTATAAGTTACAAAATTAAATTATGAGATATGCAGTGTTAATAAACATTATTATTAATGATGATTTTAATATTTTGACATTATTATTATTCTATTTATGTATTTTATTAAATTGTGATGTTTGACTATTTATGAAATTAAATTTTAATTCAAGAATTATTATTTATTTTATTATTATTTGGTATTATTGCTAGATTAAAAATTTCAATTAAATTTTATTGTTATATTATTTAGTATTCTTAATATCAATTATGTAATTTATTTAATTATATATTTATATATGTGGGTAGAGATTTAATTTTGGAAGTTTAAAATATTATATTATATTATTATTAGTTTTAATTATTAAAAAAAAAGTTTGTTGGGCCATTCAACCCATTACCATTTCCTTCTTCATTTTATATCAACTTTCTTTCTTTTTCTTTATCTGATACAGCGTAATCTTCAACTTCTTTTTTTTTCCATTTCCATTTCTATCAAGCACCACAGCGCCACCCAATCATGATCAGCCCCGCCACCACCTCACCATCGTCAACAACATGCAACAACAACAACAACGACAGCACAGAAACAGTCACTATGCGTGACGGTGCGGTCTAGTCATCGGCAAGAAATCCAGTTGAGCTTAAGTTCATTTTGAAATTCATGCTACGAGCTTTGATAATACATAGTTAGTTTTAAGTATATTGACGGATAAGAATTCTAAAAACTCGATTTTATATTTTGGTTAATATGTTTAACTTGATTTTTCTTGTTGAATTCGATTTTATTTGGAGTTGTAGTAGTTAGATTAGTTGTTATTTGAGCTAAGATCTATACAAATATTATTTTTATTTATTTTTTCAAAATTATTTAAAAATACATATTTTTTGGGTTCAGTTACTGTTTACACAGTCTCGGGTCCATAAATTTGCTTATTTTTATTAAATTCTATATATTATTTAGAGCAACTTTCGTGAAGGAAGTTTAATTAAATTACTTACCGAATTTTTATTACGAATTTTTGAATGTTTATGTAAAAAATAGAATTTTTGGAGAAATTAATATAAATGAGTAAATTTTATATTTTAATTGAAATTATTAGTAATTATTGTGTTTTAGATAATTTTTGACTAATAATTGGAATTAAAATAATTTTAATAAATTAATCACTATTTTTGGTTAATTAATAGTAATTTTCAGAATTATATCCGAATAATAATTTAATTATTAATTTTGAACTTAAATGAGTTTTAGATGCTTAAATTAGATAATTTAATAATTTAATTGATTATTGGTAATTGAATACTATTTAATTTAGAATATTTAGAAGACTAGGTCAAATTAATATTATATTATTGTAATTGGGATTTTATTACTTAATTGGAAATTAAATATTTTTTATACTTTTATTATATAAATAAATTGATTTTGGTATTTAAATGAGATTTTTATAATTTTGGATGAATTATTGGTATTTATTATTAGTTTATTTATTGTGATATTTGATTGAATTTTTAATAGTTTATGTCTACATATATATTTTTGGAAGTTAGTAAATTATTAGATTTTAATTGAAATTATTGTTAATTATTCTGTTTTAAACTATTTATGGATTAATAAAAGTATGAAAAGTAATTTTTAATACTATTTCCAATTATTAGTTAATTTGTGATAATTTTGGAATAGTATATGAATAATAAATTTATTTATTATTTTTGAGGTTAAATGGGCATTTTATTATTTTGTAATGTTAATAAGTGATTTTAATAATTATTTGCAATTTATGCTAATTTAATTAAAAAATGAGAATTTTATTCCATTTATGTATTTATTAGCAAATATTATTTAAAAACTAGGATTTTATTAATTATTCGAAAAATAAAGGTTTTTTTAATATTTTCTAAAATATTTTGATGATTTGAGGAATTATTATAATTTTATATAAATTTTATGATTTTTGCTAAATTATGGAGATTACATTATTTGGATTTTTGTTGGTTTTCGGTTAGGCAAAGAATTGTAGTCCAGGGAGTCAATCCGAAAAGTTGAGTGTTGTGAATTTTTTGAAGTGTGTTTTCTATATAAGGTCGGCCCTACTTTTATAGAAAAATATTCGTTTTACAAAGGAGACCTTATCGAATTTTTAGTAGATTTTTCGTAAAATGTGACAACGATCCTCATCTAGTTTTGGAATTTTGGTCGAGTTGTGTTCAGGTTGAGTCATTTTTAAAAATTTTAAAGTTATTAAATTAGGAATTTTATTCTAATAATAATTTTTTTTCTTTAGTCGTACTGCGAGTTAGGCCGACCGGACCGATCCAGCCGAGCTAGAACAGTGGAGCATATTAGTACTATGAGTTATTGTTATATATATGCATTGCACGTAGAATAAATATTTTATGAGAATCCATAATTTAAATAATGTGAATTTAAATATGAATTATTCTATTAAATGCTTATATTTATATTTTGTATATATTTAGTATATAAATGCTATATTGCTTGATAAATAGATGTCACAATGTTTTTAATTATGCATTTTATTATTTTTTAATATTTATAAGAATGATTTGGAGTATAGTTGTAGAATGTACCACCTAGTGGACTATGCTAGGATTGCTGCACGACAGTACGATAAATTTTAGGTAGACAATTATAATTATTTGATTATAAAATTGAATATTGAGATTATGAATATTGGAAATGATGAGTGTGGATTCTCAGTTGACCTAGTATACTCAAGGTAGTAATGCTAATAGTGAGATTACGGATCCTTAGTTAACCTAGTGTACTCGGGGCCAGTCTACTAACTTAAGTTGGACAATAATTATTTGGAGTTATGGATAAGGCTGTTGGCTATCGATTATGTGATCAAGGTTACGAACTATTTAGGGTTCTGCTCCGATTCTTCACTTAAAATTATTTGTATTTATTAAATATTAAAAACGTGATTTTTGGTATGTATATGAAATGCATGTATATAATATTATATAAATATATTATTATACTGATGTCTGAATGCCTATATTAATATAAATATATTATAGATTTGAGGTTTGACCCTTCCTTAATATTTTTTTTAAGACACTCTACTTTCTCATATCTCAGTACTAGACCCTTTCACTTGTTTTCTTCAGTCCTGACTAATTTATGTAAATTTTATATTTGAACTCTTGTTTGTATTCTAGAAGCTGCAGTAGTAGTACTTGAGTGTTGTAGTGTTTAATATTGTTTTTATAATTGAGTTTTGTATTTAAAGGATTATGTATGTTATCTTTTATTATATGATATGAGAAGGTCCTTATTATTATTTAAAGTTTTAATTCCTTTATATTTTCATATTGTGTTTTTGCAAGTTTTTTTTTTTTTAAAGTTTGCTACGGGTTTTAGATTATAGTAATTCTTGTTTTCTAGCGCTGGTCATAACTCTCAAGTTTAAGTCGTGACATAAATCATATACCTCTTTAAAACAAAATCACTTTGTGTACAAATCTTCTACCTTCGAAGTTTAAAGAGATTGAACAATAGATAATGAGACTTTCACCTTCAGATCTCAAGTTCTAATTTAGTACTTTGAATCCAATTATCGAAGGTGACCACAACCCAAAAAACAAGCACATCAATATTGGCCAAATAAATCATAAAAATGGTTAAATCACATAAATAACAATTGCATAAATCATATAAATCATATTACCTCCTTATAGCATAATTACTTTATGTATAGAGCTTTTACTTTTAGATTTCAAAGAGATTGAAAAATAGATGATGAAGCTTTCACCTTCAGGTCTCAAGTTCAAATCTAGTACCTTGAATCCAATCGAAGGTAACCACAACCTAGAAAAAAAAACAATTTAGGTTTAATAATATAATCCAATTAAGGACAATCATACTTATTCACTTTATTTCTCTTAACTTGGATGCTATGAGACGACTCTTGGAAATTTTAATATAATCAGTAAGGATTTGCAAATTCTCCAAACATAAGACATATAGGGCATTGAACCTAAATACATTATCCGGAATAGAAGTTAACATATTAGTAACAGAACTATTCAAAAGGATATAAGGGTAAGCTACATAAGCAATATTCATTTGATAAATTGTCAAAAAATTGTTAAATCACAAGTAGAATAGTAAAAATACAATAATGATTTGAAGACAAAAGATCAGAAAAATAAAATGTATCTATACTCAAGGTTTGCAAGAGACTTTTATAAAACGACGTGGTTTTACTTAAGGGCATATATCGAAAATTTGGATGGTTCAATTTGAAGAGTACTCAACCAAACCACCACTGATAACCGATAAATTTCCTATCGTTCAACTGACTCGACCTTGACTAATTGAAGCAACTGAATTGTAGCTTAATTTTAATTCGGTTTAGTAGGCTTGATTTGGTAAGTTTTTGCACACCTCTAATTAAAATTGTATATAAATTAAATATATAGAATAATTATTAATGAATATATTTTAATAATAATTTAATCATTAAATAAAAATAACAGTAAAATTATTTAATTTTTATTAACTACTAAAATTTACTTTCAAACTCACTTGAAGCGTTCAATACATTAAACTTAAAATGAAGAACTAAAAGGCCCCGATAAAACGAAAATAGAACATAAAGGTTGTAGTCATAAATTATATCATGAATTTCTGTTTATATTGCAATATGGATTAAAAATCTATTACATGTGTGAGTTTTTTTTTAATATTTTTCTATACTTTTTTTTCTCCGATCATAATTTTTCTTTTTTTTTACACTTTTTTTTCCTTTTTTTTAAATAAGTGTTTTTTTTTTTTTGTGTAAGAAATGATGTCTCTTAAGTGTTTAAAAACTTGAAATTTTAACTTGAGCCAAAGATAGAAGATTTGTAAAAATTACATATAGTTTTTTTTGAGATTCAATAGCTGTTTTTTTTTCCTTTTTTTTTTTTGTATTTTTTTAGATTAGATTTTGACTGTAAATTATTTTATTGTATTTATTTAATTTGTGCAAATAAATTTATTAGTTATAATGTAAAAATTCATATGTTATTGATTGAAGGTTCATGTGCTATTAATTAAAATTTAAATTAAATGTGAATCTGTAGTAATGAACTTACAAATGAAGATTAATAAAAATATAGGTGAAAGTTAATGAATCTTCTGTAAATTCATTGATCTTCACTTACATATTTGTTGAATCTACAGGTAGAGGTAAATAAATTTATAATAAACTCATTAATTTTTACTTATAAATTTATCAATTTTCCATGAATATTAATAAATTTTATAAGTTTAACTAATTAACGTATTAATTTTTACGAGTAAAAAAAGAAGTTAAATAACTAAAACAAAGTTAAACGCCGTGACCATGGTATGTCAATTGGGCTGCGGTTACTAGGACGCGAAAGGGAGTAGATAATTGCTGCGTAGATGTGTTAAATCCAATAACAATTCACCAGCTGGCCACGCCCAAGCTACTACCTACTTCCTTCCCGTCTCCGCAATCAAAGCAATAGCGACGCCTCCGCAAACACCAGCTAAAAAAGCCCCAAATCTCTGTTCGAAAGATAGACAGGAATCATGGGTACTGCTAGATTTGTCGATTCTTATGTTACAGTTGCAATAAAAGCAATTTTGTTACTGGGTCTCTTGTGTTCTACATCGGAGTCACTTCGCTTCGAGCTACAATCGGGTCAAACCAAATGTATAGCAGAAGACATCAAAAGCAATTCAATGACGGTTGGCAAGTACAACGTTGTTAATCCTAACGAAGGACAGCCTTTGCCCACAACACACTCCATCACTGTTAGAGTGAGTATACAGATACAAATCTTTAGAACCCATGTTTTAGTTTTAGTTTTTGGTTAAAGATTGAATTTTTATTTAAAAAAAATTGCAGGTGACGTCAAGTTATGGGAATAGTTATCACTACGCGGAGCATGTGGCATCTGGGCAGTTTGCGTTTACTGCAGCTGAGGCAGGAGATTACATGGCATGTTTTTGGGCAAGGGATCATAAGCCTCAAGCTATGTTGACTATTGATTTTGATTGGAAAACTGGTGTGGCTGCTAAAGATTGGACTAATGTTGCCAAGAAAGGCTCTATTGATGTAAGTCTGAATATTCTTAATTTTCCTTTTTTTGTCATTTGGGTGTTGATTGAAACTAAGATTCATGTTAATAAACATTAATACGTAGAGGAAATTTTAGTCTTTTTAATTATTATTGGTAAAAAGAAATTGGATTTGGGATTAAAGCTTAACTGAGGGGAATAATGATGAGGAGTGTGTTGAATTTGATCTAAATAGAAAAATATATGGGGAAATTTAATGATTGCACATGAAAAAGTGGACATCTTTACAATGATGAGATAGAGAAAAGTTTAAGACTTTGGAGCATTGGTGGATGGTGGTAGTCTTCCGTTGTGCAACCATTAATTGCATCATTACTTGAATTGAACCTTGAAGTTTAGAGCTAAATAATCTGTGTGAAGTAGGCGTTTCTTTATGAAATATCATCAGAATTGATATTATGCTGGGGGTTGTTAGAGGTTAAGGATCCTCTGTATCAGGCATCTGAGCAACTATATAACATAGCTGTAAATGTACCAGCAGTTTTAACCCAACTAACTGTAGCTAAGAATGAGAAGCAGCAGATAAAATGAATGACTCTATGGAATTAAATTCTACAAAGCAACATATGATGGATGACTGATTGGCTCAACTCAACTACACCACAAATGTTTTAAAAGTAATATATCCTGATATTTGTACCATAGAAATTAAATTAAATTCTGATGTGACAATAATATCCCAATTAATATTGCTTATTAAGAGAAATTAGAATATTAGTAATTACAAAATATGCTTGTTGAAATAGTGTTTCCATTTGCTGAGAGTGATGCAACTCAAACAAGATTATTTTCATTGTTTGCATGCAACATGTTTGAGGTGTGACAGTGTGATAGCGTAACAATTTAAGTTGTTAGATGGATGGTCTAGAAAGACATGACCCATAAATGTTGTTTTACTTTAGTAAGTTTCAGCTATCAAGCCTCAAAAATTAGTTAGAAAACTACAATATGAATCAGATGACATTTAGTGTGCGTTGTGAAAAGAAGTAACAGAGGATGATGTACACTGGAGTGAGAGCTATGCCTTTTGATGCTTCGGAAAGTTGATAATGATCAGATCTGTTTCTCTAATTGCAACCTGTGGTCCCCCTAGCACACTAGTCATGATGCTTCCAAATACCCTTTTCATATGATATCATGTATTTTTCCAAAAAAAAAAAAAAAATGAAGAAAAGTATTGGCAGGCTTCAGGCATCTGTCATTCAAGATTTATCAAGAAGTTGGAACTGCTGCTAGGAAATCTAAGATTCCCCATATATACCTGTCAGTTGGCCATTGTTTGAACCAACCACCTATGAAGACTAGATATATAGCTCTTGGAAACCAACTGATTTCCATATAATCAGCAGAAGTTGCCTTCTGACTATAGTGTTGATACTATAACAGATTAGTGTGAATAACAGTGGACAGCATCTTCTGACTTCAATGAAATTCATCAACTCCTAATGCTATTTTAGTTGTCAATGATTTGTTTCCTTCTACTGTAGCTACTTGAATTAGGATGGTGATTAAGAGAGATGTTTTAATCCGTTTTCTGTTGTATGCGATTCATTTCTTTGAAATATCTGACTCTGTGTCATTATTTATGCATCAACTCTGTAAGCTCATAGTGAGAGAATTATATTCTAGATATTTGGGTTTCCATTCCTTCATAGGAGTTCTGATCAGCCAGAAAAGTGGAAAAGAAATCGATTTTAAATTTTCATTTCATTTAGACTCTTAATTGCACGTGCATGCACACACCCAAAAGAAACCAGGCACTCAATAGAAAGTACCAAAAAGTTGAGGTATTTAGATGTCATTATCCATAAAATTTCATCAATAGGCATTTGTCTGCCTTCTCGTAAAACTTCTTTTTTCTGTTACTTTTATGATGGCAGGTAATGGAGTTAGAGCTGAAGAAGCTGCATGATACTGTTGTTTCCATTCAGGAGGAGATTTATTATCTCCGTGAAAGGTAAAAGAGATCTATGGTTTCACAAACAGTTTTGGGAAAACCGTCCTTTATTTGAATACTCACTCAGTTTATCACATTTCGTGTACATTCTAGAGAAGAAGAAATGCAAGAGCTGAATCGAGCAACTAACTCAAGAATGGGCTGGTTAAGTTTTCTCTCTCTTCTCGTTTGTTTATCAGTGGCAGGCTTGCAAGTATGGCACCTGAAGACCTTTTTTGAGAAAAAGAAGCTCATTTAATTCTATTTCTAAAACAGGCTAATACAACACAATTTTCTATCATCTTTGTGCCCTGCCCCCATGTAAAATGTTGTGAAAGAATAATTTTTTGTTACAAGTTATTTGGGATTTTGACTTCACTTGGCTGTCTTGTCATCTGTGAATTTATGTTTCTCAAGATACAAGGGCTATAAAAATCATTGTGATACGTTTTTCATTCGGCATCGTGGAGCCTGGCAACTTTCTGTACTTGAGGGTGAGTCAAAATCATGTAAGATTCTATCAACTATTTTATCAAGCAGGTTATGATGCTCAGGTCAGTAGGTGGGCCAATAGGCTTAACGTTAGAAAATGGACATGGTCAAACTTTGAAGTTACAAATGTTTCAATATTCTGTGTTCGGCATGTAACGGCTCTCTTTTTTGTGGTATGCTGCTGATACTACACATGGAACATATAGTCCACTTGTGCTCCATCAGAGGAGAAAAATCTATATGAAAATTTAACTGGTAAGGTTAGGTTCTCCTGACTCGTATAATGGAAACATTAATAACGGAGAACAGATTCCAATTGTGCTCCTGAAGTGGGATAGAAATTTCCCAGTATAATAATACCATTTGGTGCCTGGCTATTGTACTCAATGTTGTGGATCATAAGGGCAGCCAGCCATTAAGAGCGCTTCTAAAAGCAACGCTGGTTCTTTTCGAAACAAAGCATCTTTTTCCATATGATTATGTCAACAGTACATTTCACCAAAGAAGATAAGGCGTGCAAAATTTATCAGTCTAAAGTGGCTCACAAAGGAAGTTCAAGAAAGAAATACACAACCCATGAATTATTATACATGCATGAATTTATCGACACTTAACCATATCCAAAGACAACAAAAATCAACAACTTAATGAGATCAAGATAAAGATGTCTAGCACATGCGCCTTACACACCTACGAACTTTCAAGGATGGGATACATCATATCTCTCTTCATATCTGATAATCCACAACAAATTACAATTGGAAAACGGAGGAAAATATCAGGGTCAGTTAATTGAATGACATTATGCTAACTTCTTGACATCAATAAAGGAAGGCCAGCGAACACCTTACACTGACCATGATAAAAATCAGGTGCATTCTGTGGAAATCTAGAAATACTGGTAACTCGTAATCCTTTTCAGTCAAATCTATTCACAACACGGTCTGCACAATTATGAGAAATGGAAATGACAGGCATGAGCGCCATATAGATTCAGGTATTAAATTGTGCGGTCACTCATAAATGTTATGCATTGAATAAGCTCCAGTGATGATCTGCAGGTAAGGTTTCCTTGATCTTTTCAAGCCTCTTGAGAATTTCCAGAAATGAAGGTCTTTTGCTCATGTCAGCTGACCAACACTGGTCTGTTAATCTGAAAACATTCAAATAACGAAATTAGCTCATTAATGATGATCATTAAGCCTTCATTTGTTTAGTTTTCAGGGAGCGTCAGGTGGAGTATGTCTAGGGAGGATAGTTCATGTTGAGAAGCGTGCTGATTTTTAAACACTATTAGTTCTGAAAAATTAATAATAGTAATAAAGACCAAAACACACTATATTAGACAATTGATAGATGTGCTAAAATATAAGGAGATGTAAAGACTTGCTAAATGCAATTTTGATCAACATTGAACAGCAATCAGTGTCCTCTTTCAAAAGTGTTTTAAGCTGAAAAAATTAAACTTCAATATTTTTAGAATATGTTAGAACAAGAGAAAACATTCTAGAGTTGATAAAAGCTCAAACCAAGTCCAGCGGCGAGAAGAAACAAACTTGTACATATGGGAAAGTGATAATTTTGGGGACCAAAGCGACAATTTTTGTGTGATTGTCTGCTTTGGAGTGCATCAATGCTGAAGCCTCTACATTGCTGCAGAAAGCATTCTTATTTCTATGAAAATTCTACACCGGCCTACATTGTATTTGTATTTGAAGTTGGATAGCATCCACCAAGCTCTTTATTGCAATTCTTGTTTACAATATCATTTTTTGAACCTAAGAACTTCAAACTAGAAACTAGAAAGACATATGAATATCAACACTTCACTTTCATGCAGTTTTCAGATCTAATGATCTTAACTTGGTAAGTTTATTTATTTTAATTGGTTACTGGCTTTGGAGGTGTGACCTTACACCCTTTTTCCTCTACTAAAGATAAACTCCCCTTTAGAAGAAAGAATGCCTCTTCAAGTGATCACCGAAATATTTTGGATTAGATTCATAGGCCAACCATGTTGTAAAATGGGAGATATAAACTTCCTATTTAACATTTATAAACAGTAGAAATCCTCAGGGAAAAAAAAAAGTCAGTGAACTGGAAATATATTGAAATTGCCGTACTCTCTCAGTTCAGTGGTAAATCCTTTGGAGTGAAATGTTGGCCTGTGTCCCTCAGCCACAAACTTGGCTGCTTCATAAGGCTCATGATTTGCAAGTGGGGGCTCCCCCTCAAGCATCTGCATAAGAGAATAAAATGAATCACAACTCATTTTGATTACTTTGTGTCATATTGTTTTACAGAAGCCAAAAGATTACCTCATACAGTATCATGGCAAAAGAGAAAACATCAACCTTCTTGTCATATTTCCGGTGCTTGAAAACTTCAGGAGCCATATACCGATCTTTTGTTTTGTTCAAACAAAACAAGGGAATATAAGTATAAGAAGTGAATGAATTTCATTTGTCAAAAATTTTATAAGAGACACTCACAGCTCCCTGTCTCGCCAGTCATTTTGTAAACATCATGAGAATTCTGAACCTTGATGAGCTTGCTTAGTCCAAAATCTCCAACCTTCAGATGGTCAGCACTGGCATTGACTAAGAGAACATTCCTGAGATTTGGAAAACAAGTTCAATAGGTAAAAAGGCAAAAGAAGCAGGAAATGCCTTATCAAAACTCTCAATGCTGAATTTAAGAAGAAAAGAACTAATGTGCTCTGCTTAATGCAGATTTAGAAAAATTCTATGCTCCACTTAAGGCCTTAGGCCACCGACCAATAATCTATAAGTTAAATGAGAAGACATGACTCCAGCAGAATTTGGACAGAAGAGAACTCACCTTGGTTTTAGGTCTCTGTGAACAATGACATTTGGCTCATTGTGAAGATAAGCCATGCCTCTGGTAAGACATATGAACCTCTGATCAGCACAATGATCAAAATTATCTTAAGCTGATACAAATTTCAACTGGTAAAAGATTTAGAAGGCAGAGTGCATAAATTTATTCAAAATTTCTCATATTTTTTCAGGTAAACAATTATCTTGTAATGTTATATCACTCAAAGCTAAATGTCATGCCCATATCATAAAGCATCTATGAATTGAAAACAAATGAAATAATGATTAATGAATTCATTTGTTTACCTCTAAGAAAAATTACTAAAAATAATATCTGTATATGACTATCTAAAAAGACCAAGACGAAAAAGGTTATATAATGTGATACAAAACTCCAGAAAGTCCTCACATATTCCAAATAGAAAATAACCCCATAATTAGATAAAAATGTTTCAAGCATAGCTTGAAGTGTCAAATAGAATCCCATGCAGAATATCTAAATTAAAATTAACCACTATAGTTAGTATTAGTAAAGCTACGAGGAGAGAAAACAGCTTCACAAAGGCATCATATGTACTATATTCAAGGGTCCCCTTAGAAGCTTGTAATACCTGGCTATATCCAGTGCAAAATTAATGGCTGTTGAGGGATTGAGTGCACCCTTTTCCTTCAGATTCTGGTGAAGATCACCCTATGATAAAAAATTGTTTTAAGATTGGTAAGGATTGGCTTTGTAATTGGAGATAGATTTTTCAAGTAATAATAACTTTTGCAAAGAAAATCTGATATATGGAACAAGAAGCAGATATCAGAATCATATACCCCTCGTAAATACTCTGTAACCAACATAAGAGGCTTCTTCTCAGTGACAGCTCCTAGAAATTGGACTATATTGGGGTGGCGAAGCTTCACTAGCAAGTTAACCTCATGCCTAAAGTCCTGACTGAATCATGAAATTGAAATATGAGCAAGGGAGATGACCACAAATATACAAAAACCACAACCAGATAAATCAAAAATCATGGCCACCTGTATAGTTAGTAGAAGAGAAGCAAAAGCCCATCTTCATTTAAATAGAAGGTAGAGAACAACCACCTTCAAAGAAGAATACTGAGAGAATCATTTGCAACTAGATTCCATGCATTTCAGAGTCAAATAATTTAATTCCAACTTTTATTTTGATAATAATTATTTTTCAATAAAATTCAATTTTAAGCATAGCATCTAACATTTTTTTTCACAAAACTCATACAAATTAGAGCCATTGCTGTAATTGGGTCTGGAATTTAGTTGATCAGAATTTATGACTGAAACATAAATTAACCACATGACCATAAAAACATTTGAATATGTAAATGCAACTCAAATAGAAAAACTCACATCACCAATCTATCATCTGAAAGTGAAGGAAGAATGCGCTTAACTGCTACTGGTGTTCCACGCCAATGGGCTTTCAAAATCTCCCCAAAAGATCCCTACGGCGTAAGCTACTGTTAGATATGGAAAATACAGCAAGAAATTGAAAGATGACAGCCACAGGTCTCAAGATGAACAAAGTTATAGAAGTTAGAACTATACATTTTTAACTTTTGGAACCAAATATGACCCATACACTCTCTTAAAGATTTTCCAGATAGAAGGTTATTTTCGTCATGCAAATCATGACAAGCTTAAAAATATGATTCTCCATTTAGGGATGGCATAGTGAACTGCATTTCTTAAAATCGACCAATACTAATAGGCATTTCTAGATAATAGTAATAACAAGCATAGGATCTAAAATATGTTTAAACGAAAATTTAATGGTATCAACAATTTGAAAGTTTGTAAAAAATACTGAAACAATGTGACAAATGGATTCATAATGACACACATAATCAGGAAGTCAGAAAGATCAAATCACACCTTTCCAATAATTGATGAGTTCGAGAAGTCAAGCTCAGATGGATCAATTTCCCAATCACACTTGTTTGGTAGAGGCGGTGGAACAGGTTTTGGTTCAAAATGGCTTCCATTTTGCCCCTGTAGTTTGAGTTCACAAAATTAGGTAGATAACACACACCAAGTGAAGAGAGATAAAAGCATCTGTATGAAGTATAGCACGACACAAAAACATGTAAACATCTGAATTTGCCTCGGTAATACACTCAGTAGAAATGTATCAAATATTTCCTTTAAAATGAGAATCTATTAACAAGGAAAAAAGATTAACATTTTCTAAACCAGATATCTAATCAAATCTCAGAAATTAAAGTGGTCAAAGAAAAACAAATAAATAAATAAACAATCTTTAATGGGTAGAGCTAACTGTTCAGTTCTATAAATATGAATACTTGTGCCATATTATAAATGGAAAAAAGGTTAAAAAAAAAAAAACATTGGTCAGATTGACAATGCTGTAACACTAATACAAACTAAAAAGAATAAATTCCATCTTATAAAAACTGCCTAAAGAAACAAAATTGAAAAGGAGGTGACATCTGAGCATAAAAATCCATCACTATGAGAAACAAATAGACAAAGTAATAGTAATAAACAATCACCAACTGTAAGCCAGCGAAGAAGCAAACACTGCACAGAACAGACTTACATAAGACAAGCCACCATACGATTTCAGAAGCTCAATCATACTATGTTTTTTAGCTCCTTCTGCATCAGCTAAAGGCTGCAACATCACAAAAACAAGATAAGCTCAATCATATTAAATTTTTCTTTTAAATTTAATTGCAAAAATTAAAATCAAGAGAAAGAGAGACCGTATTTTTCCACCGATCTTGAGCGTTGACGTCAGCGCCAAAGTCGATCAAGCACTTAGCAACATCCATCCAACCATGAAGAGAAGCCACATGAAGAGGAGTTCTGTTATCATAATCCCTAGCGTGAACTAGAGATTTATCTTCCTCGAGTAGTTTCCTCACAGATGCGGCGTCGTTCTGGTGTGCATGCCACAGTATCATTGACGTCCTGCTAACTCTCGCCTTCTCCTTCTGCTTATCCGACGACGAAGATGATGATTGTGGAGGAAGTGGTCCGTGGCCTGGGGAGTCGCCGACGCCACCACCACCGCCGGCGGAGGAGGAAGAAGTGCCTGAGCTCATTGATAACAAAGATCCGATCAGAAAAAGAAAGAAGATCCGGTTTCCGTCACAGTTACGATTAACAGTTTCAGTGCGAGCGCGTAATAATGATAGCTCTTATTGTTGATGGCGTTAGGGGAGGTTTTTGTATCCGTTATTCTGGTTTTACTTTTTCAGCGAAAATATATAAATATATAAAATAATAATAATAACAATCGGATAAAATAATTTTATTTATTTTTATTGGATAAAATAGAGACATTCATCATGCATGTTGGAATAGGGTTTGTTTTTGCCTATTATGAAATAATAATCAACTCGTTGGATAAGAAAAATCACTTGCAGTGTGTTATACTCCGTTTTTTTTTTTTTTTTTTAATAAAGAGGTTATATGTATAATATAAATTTTAATAGATTATATAATATAAGATAATTTTTTTATAAATTAATGACCATAAATATTATTAAAAAAAATTATTATTTAACCATTTTCTCACTTACATTTAATTCTTCTTTTAGTTTGGAAATGAAGTTAGTGAGACAAATATTTATATTGATTATGTGTTATATTTAGAACAATTAAGAAAAATTTTATAAGGTAATATAGTTTATATATTAATATTAAATTATGAGTTGGTTATTTATCATCTAGATACATAAAATTTAAACTACCAATCATTTATATATGTACATATATTTTTTTTAGTGTATGATACATATAATTTTATATATATGCTGGTACGATACTAATCTTATATTAAGAAAAAATATTCAATGATTAATTCTTTTTAAGAATATTTTAAGAGTATTGTAATGTATATGATTTAAATTTTGGTATACTTAATTTATGAAATTAAATTTTATTTCATTTATAACGAAAAAAATATACAACCGTTAACATTAATAAAGTTGGGAGCTCTTCTCACTTAAGTAATGTTTCAAATTAAAATTGTAGTATATGTATTCATATTAAAGAGTGACTTTTACTATTCTTATGGTTATATTCAAATCAAACTAAGTTGAGTAGAATTCAATAAATCTGAAAAACATGGTTAAAAAATATATAGTCCTATTTAGTTTTGGAAAATAAAACTTATTTTTCAGAAAATTTTTCCAAAAAAATTGGAAAACGGAAATTATTATTTAGTCATAATATTTTCTAACTTTAGAAAATTATAAAAATATTTTTCAAATTATAAAAGAATTTAGAAAACTAATAAAAGATATTTTTAAAAATTTTTAATTAATAATTTAATATTTACTACAACATTCTCAATTTCCACTACTACTGGCACCACTACCTCCACTTCCATCACCACCGCAAGCGCAAGCGCAACCCCCACCCTCACTGCCGCCGCCTTCACCTCAACATCGACCTCCACTTCAACCACCACCACTACCACTATCTCCATTATAGTCTCACAATTTTGAATTAAAATTAATTAAATATGTATGATTTAAATTTTTTTAGAAAATAAATAAATTTTAGATTAAACATTATTTAATGAATCACAATAATTATTATTATAATAAATTTTATAAAAAAATTATAAAATTATAAAAAATTACAAAATAAAAAATAACAAACAAATTATTTTCTATTTTTTATTTTCTATTTTAAAAAATAAAAAATTGAACAACAAAGAAAAGAAAAAGAAAATTAGAAAAGGAAAATAGAAATTATTTTTCACGCCCTTGTTTATCTCCAATCAACCAATCTTTGGTTTTAGCAGAAGAAATTAATGGATACATCTCTTTGATCCTTATCGTCATTTGTGTTTCCATTAAGAGCTGAAATGAACACGGCTGATTCTTTCAAAGAGAAGTGTGAATCAGAGAGCCAAGTCTCCGATGCTAGTCGTAAAAGACAGATAAAATCACTGCTAATAAACATTGAGAACACTGCCTTGTAGAGACCGACAGCTACAGTGCTTGAATATATCAACATTCAAGATTTCGTCTCATCCACATCTCAATACGAAATGCAATTCCTTTCCATCATAAGCAAGCCTGTTCCTACATTTTGCATCCAAAGACTGCCAGAAGAAGAGAAAATATTGCAGCCGACAAATAAACTTTTTACAGGATTGAAATAGAACATTCTCTTTGATTAATGGTAGAAGATCATCATCACGGATGTATGTAAATCAAACTTTGTTAACTTGATGTCATACAATTCGTTTTAATTACAATATTTACTTGTACTTTTCAGTTTCAC
Organism: Mallotus nudiflorus; assembly: GCA_947683625.1. Taxonomy (NCBI): domain Eukaryota; kingdom Viridiplantae; phylum Streptophyta; class Magnoliopsida; order Malpighiales; family Euphorbiaceae; genus Mallotus; species Mallotus nudiflorus. Next base: position 50,499 of record CANTUR010001505.1, read on the forward strand.
AAGTGTGAGAATTCAATCTACTCTTTGCTCAATCACTTCATATCAAGTCCTCTTGGTCTTCAAGGGACCGCTTACGAGCTCTCAAGTTAAGTTCGAGGCTTTGTGGTAGAGGAGGCGTTCTTCCTCTCCGGAAAAGGACTGCAAGAGCCCTCATTTTCTGACAAAGATCAAATACCTGCAAGCAAAAGTAAGAAGCCATTACTAAAACCACTTTTTATAGGGTTGATCAAAACGTTTGCTCGGATACTTACTGATGAGGCTTCAATTTCTGCAACACCTTCACAACCTTTACCTCCTCCTTGCAATAAATCACAGTATTTCACTGCTTCATTCTCATCTTCAAACACCTGCAGCAAGATTTTTGTTTCATTGACTATTGCAGTTGCAAAAGCATTCAAAGACAATAGGATAGGAAGCAGAGTACAAATGAAGATAATTAATGACATTACATTTTTAGAAAATTTTGACAATGAACCTCTAGAAATTTGAGAAGTATAATGTACGTATTACCCAGTAGAAATCAATGCGTGTGAATGACAAGAAAATCTCAAAAGCAGGAGATCCAGATTCCAGACACACTATTGACCACTAATAGAAACAGCAACAACTATAAGACAACTGACACCGTTAGAGGTCCATCAATTCTTCACTTTGATAAATGAGGCAACCTTTGCTTCAGCTTTTACCTAAGTTGCACTCAATATCACCTATGATCCTCCAATGATGAATAGAATTTGCTAGCATTGAGGTTGGAGGCACTACTTAGTACTTACAATCTGAAGTGTGTCTTGTTTCCTTCCGCAGCAGTGTTGCGGAAGGAAATTCACCACTGCAGCGCTTCAAATGCTTGGTGAACAAACACCATCGAGGTTGGACTTAACTGACTAATTTGTTTCAGCCTCTCTACAGGTACACATCATTTTATATCTAGACAATCTATCAACTAGAATCAGATAACAAATTGTCGGAAACTGCTCAGCCTTATTGTCTATTTTGAGGTAGATTACAATTTCTTTACATGTTGCTATGCCAAACTGGTTTGGAGTAGAACCATTCTGAGTATGTGACATGCATAGGAATTGTGTAAAAACTGTACTGTAATCATACAATTGTCCTGGACCATATATATATATATCATTTCTCTAAAAGCTCACAATTGCGGAATCGCAAGGCTTCAAGAAAACTTGAAGAAGTTCAAAATGAAGGAAAGAAGCACTTACAAGAACGCCCTCCCTAATATCCTCCACAAGCATCTGGAACTTATTTGTCCCTGATCTAGACTGTTTAGCCTGATTCCCCCTTTCAGACCTCCATTTACCTCCTTTGGAAAATAGAAGCCCAAGTTCTCTCTCAACTTCACTGTTTCAAAAGAAAAATCTGAGCTGGGACTGTAACAATACATCAAGTAATACCATTGATAACAATATTAAACCTGCGATTTCTTCGTGTTTTCATAGTGCAAAGCTGGTTTTCTCTGTGGGTTAGCACATATACAGGCTTTGAGGTGTCCCTCCATGGATTAGCATCCAATACTGAAAACACCCAAAAAAAAAAAAAAAAAAAAAAAAAATTTAATAGACATCATCAACACAAGTATATAGAAAAATCAAGAAATGGAATATTGGATAGTTACCATCATAACTGCTGGAATCAAAGGTTTGTTGAAGGTGTCTACGCATATCATAAGCACGAGAAGACACCTGCTTCACAAACTCATCAGAAGTACCTGGAATTGTACCGTCCAAATGAAGCGCTCTCTCAACTTCATCTCTTTCGTCGTCAGTTGCGTAATCATCACCATCATGTCCCTTCAATTTACAAGAAACCTCTCTTCTCCTCCATCTCCTCCCTGAAACATAGCAAGTTGAGAGGCGCGGGACAAGAAGAAGACTACGGCGACGGTGGCGGTTGTATGAAGAAGAGAGTGAACAAGGACGACGTTGTAGATTATGAAGTGGGTTACTAGTATTAGTGGGAGGAAGAATCATGGAAGGAGACACGGATGTTAGCGAATCCATCATTGACCCAAAAGCAAGCAAATCAAATATTTTCTTTCCTTGAATTAATTTTTCAGTATGTTTGTTTTATATTATTATGATTGCTGTTGTTCTTGTTTTCGACGATGTTATTATGATCAGTGAGTAATATGGTCGAATAGGTGGTGTGAATTGTGTGAAAAAGTAAGAAACGCAGCGCAGCACGGAGAGGAATCCCCTGCGTGAGCGACTCTGCAACAGGAGAAAGAAGGGGAAGACAAGTTTGCTTTGTGAATAGGATTATTTTTTCTGTTTTCCGTGTCTTTTGTGAGGTTTTGTGGGATATTTTTCATGTGGTGGGTCCGGAGAGAATTTTGGTTTGCGCGGACGGGTCAAAATTAATTGCATAACCAACGAAATGTTTACTGAGCTGATTGATTGCCTTTGCAACGCATGCTCTCGTTCGGATGATGATTTTGATAATCTGTTCGAATGTCCAAAGCAATTCGCAATTCAATGCATTTGGTACAACCAAATTTCCAAATTTAACACCTTTAACTTATACTTTTTTATTTTATTATTTAAATTCCTTTAAAATATACTAATTTAATAATATAATACATTTATCATTATATAACAAAAAATTGTATAGCTTCACCTTTTGACATAGTAAAAGCTCTAAATATCTTGCCCGTTGACAAGTTTTTTCCTTGTATAATTTCTTTTCCAGGTTTCCTATCTTTTTTGTCTTCTTTTTGTCTCTTATCTCGATTATTAGGGCTTCATCTAGCTATTATACGTTAGAGGATGAATGTGCTCAGTTATCCATTGATGATACAGTGCTAAAGTTAGAGTTGATGGAAGATTCTAGCCCTGCTGTTCCCTCACATTTGCAATATTGTCTTGTTGGTCATTTTCTCACTAATAAACCAATTAAGTTTGATATTATGAGAAATAAGATAGCTCTATTGTGGCATTCTTTAAAGGGAGTGGGGATACGTCATATATCTAATGGTTCCTAAACTTTTCAATTATACCATGAAAAGGATATGGAAAGGGTGTTGTCTAGAGGACCTTGGACGTTTAACAATTAGATGCTTTTGGTTAAACAATTACTTGTTGATGATAATCCCTCCAAAGTCAAGCTCTTTCATACCAATTTTTGGGTACAAGTTTATGATGTTCTGATAGGTTATATGTTGGAGAAGGTAGTAGCATAGATTGGAGCTTTTCTCGATGCTTATGTTGAATTGGATTCGAACAATCTTAGAAATAGGTTGCATTCTTACCTTCATATACGAGTTTTATTAGATGTTCCAGTTCCTTTCAAATCTCAGATGAAAATAAGAAAACCTAGTGGACAATGGATATGGATTAAATTTTGATATGAGAGGGTTTTGACTTATTGTTTTATTTGTGGCATTATTGGTCACATTAAGGATTTTTGTGAAAAGGTTTTTTCCTCTGTTGAAACATTGCCTCATATTTTTGGGCGTGAACTTGTTGTTTAAAATTGTCGAAATCAAAATCCAGTGGGTGCTAGATGGCTCCAATATGGTTCAGTAGGTAATGAAAATGATGTTGTGATGGTTAATCTTATTCCTAATGTAGCGCCTGTGAATCCAGTAGTTACTAAACATAGGGTGTTACATGATACCAATCCTAAGATTATAGGCGTTGATCAAGGCAAGAATGTGGGAAGTGATAATGACATTGACGTGGGGATTACTATTACTAAAGTGAAGAGGCGTAGGATGGAGGATGAAAGTGAGCAGGTTGTTATTAATAACGAGCTGAATTCTGGCCTACCTAAGGTAGCTGAAGAGGATTCAAAAATTGGACTAGCAGTGGGCTCTGGCAATCAGGCCCACCAATATCCATGAGTGTTTTAAGCTGGAACCGTCGTGGGCTCAATAACCCACGAGTAGTTCGAATCCTTTTGGACTTAGTTAACTAGAAAAGGCTGGATTTTCTTTTTTTAATGGAAACTCTTTTTTGTAAAAATAGATTAGAATGTTTAAATTCTAAAATGGGTTTTGAGAGTTTGTTTGTGGTGGATCCTGTGGGCTGTAGCGGTGGGGTGGCTTTATTTTGGAGAGTTTTAGGTATGGCTAAGTTGTTAAGCTACTCAAGAACTCATATTGATGTCTTAGTGTTTATTAAAAATCAAGTGGTTTGGCATCTCATGGGGTATTCTGGGTTCCCGAAGTATACTAGACAACGAGATTCTTGGTCTTTACTTTGTACTCTCTTAGCCGCTAGCTCTCTCCCTTAGTGTTATGTGGGAGATTTTAATGATATTCTTACTAATCATGAGAAGAAGGGGCAAGTTGTTCAACCCTAGTGGCTTATTAATGGGTTTCAAAGGTTTATTGATGACTGTTATCTTGTTAAAATTTTGATATTTGGAAGTTAGTTTACTTGGTGTAGAGGTCGTGGTTCATATCACTAGGTAGAGGAAAAGCTCGATAAAGTCCTAGCTAATAATAATTGGTTTTCGAATTTCATGGAAGCTAAGGTATGGAATTTAGGTGTTTCTTCTTATAACCATATACTGTTATTTATGGTTCCTGTGCAGGTCCATTCCGCTCATAATTTAAGGCATTTTCATTTTAAAAATTGGTGGCTCAAGAAGAATCAATGTAAGTTACTTGGTTATTCGAGTCAGCACGTAGATCAGTCCGCTTTAGTTCAGCAGTGCATTGCTCACTGTGCTAATGCCTTGAGTCAGTGAGGCAGACATATAAATGGTCAGTTTAGAGTTAAAATGAAAGCTTATAAGAGGAGAATGGCTCAGCCTCATGGGTTGTGGTATTCAGAATTTGTCTTGGCATATAATACAAAAAAAAACTCTTATTTTGAGTTGTTAAAGCAGTGTGAAGCTTTAGAAGCAGTGATCAAAATAGAATTGGCTTCGAGAGGGTGATTTTAACATGAAGTTTTTTAATTCTTCGGCTTCGACTCATAAGAACAAAAATAAAATTGACAGAATAAAGGGTAGTGATGGCAATTGGTGTTCTTGGGATGGTGGTTTAGAAGACTTAATGTTATAGTATTTTGATGAGTTGTTTACATCATTGAATGGTGTTATTAATTCTATTTCTTCTTGTGTATCTAAGGATCAAAAAGATTTTCTTCTGTCTCCTTTTACTACTCAGGAAGTGAAAGATGCCCTTTTTTCTATGCATACTAATAAATCGCCAGGGCTAGATGGGATGAATCTTGGTTTTTTTTAAAAATGTTGGGACATTATTGGTGGGGAAATTACTGATGCTTGCTTGGATTTTGTGAATAAATATTATTTACCTCCAGGACTTAATGATACTTCCATCGTGCTTATTCCAAAAAAGCTTACTCCTAAATTGATGAGTGATCTTAGACCTATCACCCTTAATAACGTGCTTTACAAAATTATCTTTAAGATATTAGCTAATAGGTTAAAGATTCTTCTGCCCTCTATTATATCGGATGCTCAATGTGCTTTTGTCTTAAGAAGGTTAATTTCTGATAACATTATGCTCACTTTTGAGCTTCTTCATTATATGAAATGAAAATCTCAAAGAAAAAATAGGTATATAGCAATGAAGATTAACATTAATAAAGCCTATGATAGGCTTGAGTGGCATTTCTTAAAAGCAGTCATATGTAAAATGGGATTTGTAGAAAAGTGGATTGATCTTATTTTAATGTGTATCACAATAGTCCAGTATAATATTCTTAAGGATAATGATGACATTGGTCCCATTTTGCCTTAACGGGGTCTTTGACAAAGTGATCCCCTTTCCCCATATTTATTTATTTTGTGTGCTGAGGCTTTATCTATGCTCATTCATCACAAAAATTTTTCTAGAGAATTACATGGTATTATGATTCTTTATAGGGCTCCTGTTGTTTCACATTTATTTTTTTGTTGATGACAACCTGCTTTTTTTAAGGCAAGTCTTGAGGAATGTGGTGTTATTAAATGTCTTCTTAGTGATTATGAGGCTGCTTCTGGGCAAGTTACCAACTTGTCAAAATCTTTTTTGTTTTTTAGCTTTAACGTAAGGATTGTTTAGTAGTCTTATATTCCTTCTCTTTTGGGAATTCATAGAAACAATGTTCATGATCGATACCTTGGTTTGCCCTCTTTAATTGGGAGAAACAAAAAGGTAATTATTTCTTTTATTAAAGATAAAATTTGGTATTGTCTTCATGGATGGAGGAAGAAGCTTCTATCAAAGGCAAGGAAATAGATTCTTCTCAAAATAGTAATGCAGGTTATGCCCAACTATGCTATGAGTGTGTTTGTTCTTTCACTCAATCTTTGTGTTAATCTGGAGAAGATGATCAACTCATTTTAGTGGGGTTATAGTAATGAGTCTCAAAGGTATTCATTGGAAAAGTTGGGATTGTCTCTATATTCTGAAAGCTAAAGGTGGTATAGGATTTCGAAAACTCCATGATATTAATCTCTCACTTTTAAGTAAATAGGCTTGGAAGTTTGTTTCTAACCCTTCTTATTTGGTGTCTTATTTATTTAAAGCACGTTATTTCCCTAAGTGTTCATTTTTGAGTGCATCTTTAGGTTATAATCCTAGTTATTTTTAGTGTAGCATTATGGCTAGTTAGGGATTGATTCGAGATGGTTGTAGGATTCATATTGGTTTTGGTAAGTCAGTTTATGTATGGGGTGACTCGTGGTTGCTTGGAATACAACCATGTATTAGCTCTACCATTCCTAAAGAGTTATGATCCACCATTGTTAATCAACCATAATCTGGTTCTTGTTAATGGGATAATGATGTTATAAAGGATTTATTCACTACTTCGGATCAAGAATTGATTCATCAAGTTCCTCTTAGCTTGTGGCTCATTTAGGATTCATTCTTTTAGAAATTTGATGCAAAAAGGGTGTATACTGTTTGTAGTTGTTATTAGGTTAGTACAAAGGATCATATTTCTAAATTCTCTGATGATAATGCTTTTTTCTGGAATAAACTATAGAATTGCAAAGTTCTTGCTAAGGTGAAGCATTTAGCTTGGCAGGCTACTTCCTTTTGCATTCCTACTCTGGATCTTTTAAATAGTAGAAGAGTTGAGGTTACTAATTTATGCTATTATTGTAAGAGGTTAGCCAAGAGCATTTATCATATTTTTGGTTAGTGTCCATTTGTTGTTACTTGTTGGTGTCTTTCTGGTTTAGTTCGTACTTTGAATGATGCCTATTCTTTCAATTATTGGTTCTTTTTGGTGGTTCAAAGTTCGAGTTCGAATGATATAACTTTGGTTATGAATTTTTACTAGGCTATTTGGAGAGCAAGTTCTTCTCGCCCCGTCAAGTGGTTAACTTTGCAGGTTCTTATATGTTTAAATGGTCATAAGCACAGTTTTTTTTTCCTTTTCAAGAGTCATCATCTCTTATTTCTGAGCAGTCCATTGGTGCTGTTAATTAGTCTGTTCCTGCTGTTGGGTTTTATAAGATTAATGTAGATGCTGCTTTGTTTTTGTCTGCGAATAGGATGGGCCTGGGAATGGTTCTTCAAGAATATGAAGGTTTATTAATCGTTGCTAAGTCTGTGCCTGTTCTGGGTTATTCTGAGCCTCGAATTATTGAAGCTTTGGGTGTGCGTGAGGCGCTTAGTTGGATTAAGCGTAATAGATGGTCATATGTTATTATAAAGACAAATTCTTAAGTTATCTTCAATGTAATTCATCAGCAATGGAAAGATGTTTCTCATTTTGGATTAGTTATAACTGATTGTGTTAGTCTTATTTCTGAATAATCCTATATGGATGTTTGTTTTATTCACAGGTTTGCGAATTAGGTTGCACATTGTTTAACTAGAGCCTTTTATTGTTTGTTAGATCCTATGCTTTAGGTGAAATATCCCCCAATCTTTATCATTGATGTTCTTCTTTCTAATTTCTATTAATGTTAGTTTTATTTTTCTCCTAACAAAAAACATTTATCACCTTTTACACACACACACACACACACACACACATATATATATATATATATATAATTTTTTTATTAGTTTGACATCTCTACTTATAATTTTTTACCAATCAAACCTTTAAAATATTGCGCATATTCTTCAAATATTGAAATAATAAAATTATAAGTAGAGATATCAAATTGACAAAAAGTGACAAACAAAAAGGCTCAAATCTATTATGTCAATTTTCAACACATATTTGAGATAAATTTACCTAAAAGATTTAGCATTAATTTAAAAAATTTAATGTAAAGCAATGTTTATGTGATGAACATTATTAAAATAAAATAAAAATTTATTTTGAATACATTATATTTAATAATTATATTTTGATAATTATGTATATATATAATTATCAAAATATAACATGTATATATATTTCACAAATTTAACTAAACAAAATAGCTAAAAATTTTCCTTTAATTTTATTATTATTATTATTTGCTTTCCAAAACATGTTAGAAAATTATGATATGAGGCTCATGTTTTTTTTTGGTTGTCTTTGTGGATTCTTTTTATGAGGATGAATATAAAAATGGTGTGTAGACTTTTTCACTTTTGCTATTTTGTTATTTGAATAATTTTTTTGTTTACAATTAAGTGTCTAAACCTATAAAAAAAAAATTCTAAAATTGTGTCTCTAACATATTTTTAGATTAAAGTGTTTATATGTCTTATTTTTAACGGTAAATTGATTTAAATGCCCTTTTTTTAGTATTAGATTCAATTTTTATTTTTTAATTAAAAATTTTATTTTTTCACTTATATATATTAAATTTGAAAGAAAAATATCCTGAATATTGTTAAAATAAAATAACTAAACTATTATTATTGAAAAATAAAAATATTAAATTTATTTTAAAATTTACCTCAAAGAGTGAAAAGAAAACTACAATTTAACTAAAATAAAGATACAAGTAATAGTTTATTTATTATAATTAAACAATAAAATAACATTTTAATGAATAAAAATTTTATTTTAATAAAATCATGAATAAAAAATTAAATTCAACCACTGTAATTAATAAAAGAAAAAGAAAAAAAATTTCATTTTCCAATTTAATATGATAAATAAAAAATATTTTTCGTTTCTAATAATTAAAAAAATTAGAATAACAAAACAAAAAGTTTAATATAAAAGAAGGGTATTTAAATGAATTTATTATTTAATATAAGACACATAAACATTTTAATTTGTAAAATTTGTTACTATATATGAATTGAGGGGAATACGAAAGGAAAGGAAGAAAATAAGAGAGACATTAGATATTATAATTGTGTTATTCAGTTATTAAAAGTTAATAGAGGGTGAAGAGAATTAAAGAAGAAATATTTCCCCTTATTCCCGTTGTAGAAGGTAAAATTGATTATGCTCTAAATTGGAATGTAAAATATTTCAACTCCAAAACGCATTGTAATTAAAAGTTTTATTTCTTTTTTAAACATTTCCCTTTCTTTTCTCTTTATTAATTTTAAATTACCAAATACAAAAAAATCTATAATTCTTATTCCCTCCCCTTCCCCTCCCTTTCATTCCCTTTAAAAAACCTTCACTTCCCTTCCTTTTATAATTGTCATGCATAGTGTACAGAGACACCATTTTTTATAACTATAAAAAAATTATTTGAACACCAAAATAACAAAAATAAAAAACTCACACCATTTATGCATTTATCACTCTTTATAGTAAACTTTGCCAGCTCAGTGGGCCCATAGTTCGCACAAACTAAAATTGGAACTCCTTGTTCCAACTGATTGCGAGTTGTTAATTGTCATTTTGACAACTTCTGACTCACCACTAACAGTTAAAAATAAACTGCTATTAGTGTTTTTTCTTATACATATATATGGTAGTACTTTTACAAATGCTAATAATAGGACCAAACATACATTATCAAGTTTAGAATATGCTGGTTGTTCAAAACAAAAAAAGAGTTTAGAATACGCTAATGCATAAAACATTATGATCACGTATGGTTAGTTTATTACTGAACCAACACATTATTAGTGCTACTATAATATAAGCTTTGACAAGTTACAATTATCTGTTCTATCTCTAGCGGAATGTTCCCAACACTGTTATGATAACTACAATTTGACAAGAAAATACACTCAGACTCAATGCTCCCTCATTGTCTACGAGATGGGATTCAAATTTAGAGCTAAAGTGAACAATTGCAAGCGTATTATAAACACCACAATCCACTGCGTAGCTCACCACTGTGAAAAGTGACAACCATTCATGAATGATTTGCCCCCCTACCCTTCCCCTTCTCATTTGCATGTACATTACTACTCCCATCCCAAATTCTATCATTTTCACTTACTATATGATACAAGAGTGTCTAATTGATATGTTTACATGCCAACTCATTTCCATCAGCAATTGTTTACCTCATTGATATGTTTACATGCCAACCTATCTCCATCAACAATTGTCTGCCTTCCAATAATTCATTTCTTTCCAGCCTATCTCCATCAACATTTGTCTTTCAATAATGTGTTCATTTGTGTGTGCTAGCTTAGTTTTGTTAATCTTCTAGCTTAAAAATTATATTATTTAATTTGTGCTAATGCCTATAAATAGGCTTGTGAGTATTTCATTTGTATTCGGAATTCAATTTGAGAAATAAACACTTCAGTTCTTCTTTTGGAAGATTATTTTCTACTCTTAAATTCTAAGAGTACATGTATCCTTGGATTGGCTTCTCCAAGGTGGTGATTAAGCTAAGTATTTGTCGTAGCAGAGTTTTTAATTCAACTGCAATCAATAGAATACAAATTCCGACACTTTAACGGTGTTAACTTGGTATTAGAGCAATCTCAATCTTCCTGTGGATTAGAGTTGTAACGTGTCAATCTATCCTTTTATTTATTTAAAAAAAAATTATTTGCTACATTACCTATTTAAAAAAAATTCATAACTGAATTTGTAAACTTGAATTGATCGAATCAAAATCCTCTAATCATGTTAATCAACTACCATTTACACTTCAAAAAACACTTCCATTCCATAGTAATCAAACCAAACTTTACCCATTTGAAAGCCTTTTTAATTAAAAAAAAATAGCAAACTCAAGCTGTAACCAAACCACTCTTATTGAACCTATCCTTACTCACCCATTCATCCATGCTTCTTTAAGAACGGATAAAAAAAAATTTCAGCAAGCTAAAAAAAAAAGTTGTAGTAAGAAGAAGAGAAGTGAACATTTATAAAAGGAAAGATAAAATAGTTATAGAGGAACAAGAGATAAGGGGCACATGAACTTTTAGTAGCAAATTCAAGAAGTGCGAAAACCAAGAAGCTAAAGTGATGGGTTAAAGATATATCTATATATATATAATTACAAGAACAAGAAAATGCTTTGCCAACACCAACGTGAGTGCTAAAGAATATTTTAGTATCACTTGTCTTAATTTTTAAATATATTCTTAGGATACATTTTTTTTATGATTTTGGTCATACATATAAGTAGTTATTCTTTGATAAAGACTTTTCTTTTTTTTTGGTTTGAGGTATTTTTCTTGTAATTTTTTTTCTTCTTGGTTGAAAGGTTTGTTTATAAAAAAAAAAAGTGAGACAGTAAAAAAAAAGTGAGATAATTAAAAAAAAAGTCTATTTTTTTCTAAAAAAAAAAATTATTGAAAGATGCCACAAAGATGAAATCACCAAAGACCTGTTCAAGATGTCACCATAGAAGAATTACAACGCCAGATTCAATGACTTGAACAATACAAGCAAAGTGGAGAACAAGTTCTTGAGTCAGAAGATGATCAAGAAGCTGAGATTAGTCCTTTCCACAATCTAGCAAGTGAATCATTTGGAGAAGAAGTAGAACCACAATTGCGAGAGCATCAAAGGAGAAACCAAGACCAAGATCATGGAGTGAAAGTGGACATACTAGATTTTGAAGGACATTTAAATCCAGACGATTTTGTCGAATGGATGCATACTGTAGAATGAATCTTTGACTATAAAGACATTCCAGACCACCACCAACGTTAAGATTGTTGCCATCAAGCTTAAAAAAAAAATGCTTCAATATAGTGGGAGAATCTTAGGCACAAGCGAGAATGTAAAGGAAGACGTAAGATCACAACTTGGGAGAAGATGAAAAGAGAACTTCAACGCAAGTATTTGCCATATTACTATCGACAAGATATCTTCATCAAGCTTCACAACCTTCAATAACGTGATCTGTCAATTGAGAAATATGTCGCAGAATTTGAATAACTCATGATGAAGTGTGACCTCAACGAACCAGAAGAACACACATTGTTAATCTTTACATTTGAGAGATTGTGTGACTAGATGGGATTCCAAAGACTATCACTTCGAATTATGATGTTAAGTTCATAAGTCATTTCTAGAGGACTTTATGGAGCAAGATGGGAACAAAGCTTTAGTTTAGTTCAACGACTCATCCCCAAATAGACGGACAAATAGAAGTAGTTAATCATAGTTTAGGAAATTTACTGAGAAGTTTTAGGGGGGAAAAATCAGACAATGGGATTTGATATTAGCTCAAGCTAAATTTGCCTATAATAATTCACTAAGCCAAATAATAGGTCGAAGCCCATTTAAAATAGTGTATGGGAAAAGTCCTATCACTCCCATTCAACTCACTCCTAAAGTAATTCAACAACAATTCAGTGCAGATGCGGACGAAAGAGCTAAGCAAATAAAGAAATTACATGAACAAGTGAAGGATAGCATTCTAAAGCAAAATGAGTGATACCAAAAGCAAGCAAACATGTTTTGCAAACCTACTATTTTTAAAGAAGGTGATTTAGTATGGATTCACCTGAGGAAGGAAAGATTTTCACTAAGATTGTATGCAAAGTTAAAACCTAAAGCAGATGGACCTTTCCAAATAATAAAGAGAATTTATGAAAATGCATACAAAGTTGAACTTCCTGGAGAATACAATGTGCCTGCTACATTCAATGTTGTTGATTTATCACCATATTTTGAAGATGAGGAAAAGTCAGACTCAAAGGTAAGTCTTTTTCAACTGGGGGAGCATGACACATTAGTGTCTCATTGATATGTTTACATGCCAACTCATCTCCATCAACAATTGTCTGCCTCATTGATATGTTTACATACCAACTCATCTCCATTAGCAATTGTTTACCTTCCAATAATTCATTTCTTTCAAGCCTATCTCCGTCAACATTTGTCTTTCAATAATGTGTTCATTTGTGTGTGCCAACTTAATTTTGTTAATCTTCCAGCTTAAAAGTTGTATTATTTAATTTGTGCTAATGCCTATAAATATGCTTCAGAGTATTTCATTTGTATTTGGAATTCAATTAGAGAAATAAACACTTCAGCTCTTCTTCTAGAAGATTATTTTTTACTCGTAAATTTATTCTTAAATTCTAAGAGTACCTGTATCTTTGGATTGAATTCTCCAAGGTGGTGATTAAGCCAAGTATTCGTCGTAGCAGCGGAGTTTTTAATTCCACCACAATTGATAGAATACAAATTCCGACACTTCAACGGTGTCACTATAGCCCCTCAGTTCTTGCATACAACCCTACATCCACTACATCTCATTTTTTTTAAAAAAAAAAAGCAATGAAATAGAAACTTAAAATTTTCAAATACCAACAGCAATCACAAGCTTACTTGAATGCAATATCTAATTCATCAAAAAAATGAAGAAGTGGAACTAGCCATTTCTTCATTTGTTGTAAGTGCAAAGACTCAAGACTCACATAAATCATATCTTACCAGAATATGATTTTAACAAAGCAACCACTAGCATAAATATAACCAACAACAATTTTAAAGAAACTGCAAACATATATGATTTCAAAGATACAACATGAACAGAAAATGGCAAATATTCAGTTCATAACTGACAATTCTATATACAAAATACACAAAAGGAACAGAATATAGCAAGTACCAAACAATTCCAAGTGTTTTTGCATTAGTGATGAGAAAACTTGAATGATATGATAAAAATGATTGCAAGCACCAGAGCAACAATTACTGAGCCAGCAATCCACTTGTTTTTGGTGATTCTTCTCGACATAGAAGTCAAGACTTTCTTACTCTTGTCAATAGCATCATCTACCCCATGAAGCTGAAAACAGAAAAATAGGCAAAGAAATTAAATTAAACAGTCATGTAACTAGTTAATTCTACTGTGCAACTTAATTATCTATCACTATCAGTGTAGAAATTAAACAATATATATATATTTTCAATGATCTGGAGGGCAATGAAAACTAAGTGAAAACAGATACCACAAGAAGCAGTTCTTCATCATTAACCCCAATTTCCCCACCCTCAATAAAGAAAGATACAGCTGAAAAAAGACAGAAAGAATACCTTGTTATGAGCATGTAGGAGAGTTTGGCGCTGTTGATGCAAATCTTCAAGAATTGAAACGCCAAGCTCTTCAGTCTCCAGCATTGTTCTTCTACTCTCCTTAATCCTCTCACCTGATTGATTCATTCTTTCTACTGACATAGTCATTCTTTCTCTTTGATCTGCAGAAACCTGTGCCATCATATAACAATTAATAAAAAGCTCTCAAACAGAACGAACTACTAAATAATAATAGATCATATTCTGTGTAATTATTCTAGTAGTAAGATATCAAACACCCCAACAAGCAACACATTGGTGAAACCAAACCATAAAAGAATAGTAACAAATCGATAACTCTTGGAGTCTGCACTAAGGTCCATCCAATTCATTTATAGCAAGGAGGAAGCACCACAACAAGAGCATCTACCATTCAATTCATTTGAATTCACACAACAGAGAGAACAACCAAGGCATTGTCCACTGTAGCTAACTAGAACCGAGTAAAGGAAAAAAAAGGTATTTCATGTAATTAACAAGGAAGCTACAATAGGTAAGAGCAAGGACAAGCTTGATTTTGATTGTAAACACGAAGAAATATACACAGAAGTCAAAAAAAATTTTTTTAAAAAAAAGCAAAGCAAAGCGAAGCAGATTACTGAGTGCAAATCGGCCATGCCAGACTCCAACAGCTCTTCACGGGAAGGTTGACCAGAATTGACAGAGGAAATTCTCTTAAATTCTCTCTTCAAATTACTAAGATCAGATTTATACTCTCTCAATTTAGCAAGAAGCATAGCTTTAACACTCGGCTGCAGACTTCTCGCCTCTAGGTCCATTTTCCGAATCTAAAACAACAAAATCCACACAATTAAATTTCGATTAAACCACACCATAACATAAACCTAATCTTCCCAAAGTGAAAAAAACCAGTACCAACACATCACACTCATCGAGTCCAGATTTAATCTCGGAGACCTTCTCCTTCCTTTCCTCTGCAAATTCAACGATTTTTCGAATTAAAAACTTCTTCATCAGACAAAAATATTCATTTTTAATAATAAGAAAAAATTGAAGAGCATACCTGCATCGGGAAGAAGAGAAGTAGAGTTGCATTTACGGGAGAGATTTGCAGAGAGCTCGCAGTACTGCCGCTCGTATCCTTCGAACACATCGCTCATTTTTTTTTTTTTAACGCAGATCGGCGAGGAGTAACTGTTGCTGTTGGCGACTAATTATATTTTCCGGACGAAAGCAGAAAGATGATTGGAGGTAAAATGGTAAATGGATGACTTCGGCCAGCCGCATTTGTCCAGATTGACTTCATGCTGAAGCCGAAAAGACAAGCTGAAACGGTGCGTTTTATTTTGTTTCGATTAGATGCTTTACTTTGGATTTTTAATTGAATCTGGTTAATAATTAAGCTTTTTTTTTTTTTTTTTTTTGACTTTTGGGGAGGTTGGTTAATAATTAAGCTGTCAAATGGTAACTAAAACTTCAATAATGTGTAATTATTTGCATAAACTGTGTGGTTTGAAGACGATGATGATGGAAATGTTGCCTGCTATATATTTTGTAATCTGTGGCACAAAATGTATGCAAAAACATGATAGAAATCTTTACTCAAAATTGGTGCAGCTGCTAAAAAGTTCGAATTTTTTTTTTCATGAATTTTTTTTGGTCTATTTAATTGCTCAATAAAATTTAAAAGAAATATTTGGTTCACTAGCGAATTGAAATAGAAATCAAAATTATTGAGCAATTAAATTTTTTTATAAAAAAATATTACATTGACTAAAAATATTTTTAAAAATAGCCATAAGGAAGTTTTTTTTTTAAAATCTAAATCATGAATTTTCTAGAAGTTGTGTGGCTC
This sequence comes from Mallotus nudiflorus, assembly GCA_947683625.1. Classification (NCBI taxonomy): domain Eukaryota; kingdom Viridiplantae; phylum Streptophyta; class Magnoliopsida; order Malpighiales; family Euphorbiaceae; genus Mallotus; species Mallotus nudiflorus. Next base: position 66,657 of record CANTUR010001505.1, read on the forward strand.
TTCTAAAAACTATTTCAACAGCAACAAAGAGATTAAGGAATATATATTACATGTGGGATTTTTTTTTAGATTAAGTAAGAAAGCTGTATCAAGTTATTTCAAGGGCAGCATTGAATATATATATTAGACTTATTTTTTTGGTGTAACTACGGGTATTTCTATATCATATGTTTTTTTGGATGCAACATCATATTTTTTAGGCTAGTCCTCATTTGAGTTTCGTGGTTGGTGTGTTATCATTACTTTTTATTATTTATTAGTTTTACTATTTTTAGTATAATTGACATGCAAAGAATTGTTATGATAATACACGTTAAAACTTGAATAATTCAGTGGCAAAATAAAAGAGAAGGAGAAGCCTATACATTTGTCGTTAACATTAAAGAATAATTCAGTCTTCATTATACATGTAACGCCCACATAATGTATTTATATTTATTTGCATAATGTGCATTTCACATAGACATGAGAAATGCATGAGATATATGTGGTATTATTTCTAATGTTTATAATTAAATTCATAATAAGAAATAGAAAATTAAGAGTTTAAATTGATCTTTGACAATAAATAAATAGATCTTTGACAATAAATAAATAAACACATATATATATATATATAGAGAGAGAGAGAGAGAGATCTTTGGGAATTATAATATATATGCACTTGATTGTTTTAAAAATAAAATGATGAATATAGGAATTTGAGTTAGGTATGTGGTAGCCATTTGTTGTAAGAAAAAAAATAGAGAGCTGAATTTCAAGTAAAATTTGAAGGTTTAGAATTTATTTCAAAGTATAATCTTCATCTTTAAAGGCTTTAAAGGTTTATTTGGTAAGTAATTTTAATATTTTTGTTGAATTGAGTTAATGTTTAGAAGATACAGAATTTGGGTTCTCAGGAATTGATTTTTTAGTATTATTGTTTTAATCATATTGTGAGATAGGAAGCTTCAAATTAAGTGTTCTTTGATGATATGGAAACTTTGACGAGTTGTCTAAAATTGTCTCTCTTTATCTTGATCTGATTCAGACTCTTTGTTAGTGTAATAAGAGGAAACATTTTATTGCTTAGTTTCTATCGTTAGTCTAAGTATGGTAGATTATTTCTTAGGGTTCTTCCTTTATACTCCTCCAATTGAAGTAAAATCACTTTTAAATTACTCTAGACACATAGGGTCGGTGATCTAGAAAGTTCCATGTTGATATTTATTATGTAGAATTATTATTGAATTTTTAAAATTTACCCTATTAAATTTATTGTAGTTGGCAACTTCATATGTTCAAGTAGTTTAATAATGTTATCGTACTAGAAGAGATTCCATTATTTTTAGATATTTAAAAACAAGTGAATTATGATTTATTTCAACTAAATCATATGAAAAAGAGGCTATCACACATGCCATGTAAAGGAAAAGAAGCAATAAAGGTAGGAGAATAACCTAATGTTCTATGTAAATATAACATATAAAATAAGTAATTATAAATTTATTTGTTAAGCTAATTGGTTATGAGAATATGTATATTCCAATTGATAGAAGCTGATTTTGATTATTGTGTTGATGGTTGATTGTTTTAAAATGAGATTGTACATATGAATGGTAATTGCTGAATTCAGGTGTCTTGTTTGTGTGAAAACAAAATAGTTGTTGAAGTCATGTCTAGAGTTTTTTTAACTCCAAATGGAGTTGTGTTTTCTCTTATAAAAACTTAGAGATGTTATTTACAAAGTTAATAGAAATAGAGGAAGCTTGATTTTACTGTCTTGATAGCCAAATTGGGCAATACTTTTTGTTATTTAATTTTGTTGAGAGCTTGACCATGGTGGATTGTTTTTAATGTTTCCCTTTCTATATATATTCAATTGATGTGAAATTAATTTCAAAGTAATTTAGACTTATGATGTTATTGATATGAAGAATATGGTTTTGATACTTATAACATGGAATTTTTTGTATATTTTTGAATTTGCACTTAAAATATGCCATGTTAAGATATAGGTATAGTTTTGGTATATTATTGTAAATTGTTTAATGAAGTGATATATATATAATATGGTTGGATGAGTATGAGAATGCAATGCAACTTGTGAATAAGGCAATACTGTGTGCGTTAAGGAATCTCCTTGTTATGTCATAAAAAGGCTAAAGAAAAATGTTGTATAAGATTATGACAGACTGTGTGCGTATAAGGATCCATAAATAAATGAAAGAAGTTTTGGTTTTACATATAATTCACAAGTTCATTGTTGTCCAAAAGGAAACACTATGCAATCTACATACAATAAATTCATAGCTAGACATTGAATGGATGGATAATTAATTATACTACACGTTTGGAATATGTTATTTTTCATAGGATATTATATTATTCCTTTACTGAGTTACAGGCTCACTCCTCTACATTATTTTTTTTAGGATTAGAAGAACAGTAGTCAGTTTTAAAGAAATAATTGCATTCATTACACTAGTATTGTGTCAGGTGGGTCAGCAAGAGGTTGTTCTCAGTTTTTCTAAAATGGCACATGTTTAATAAATTTTTATATTTTGCATTAAGGCTAGTGTATTATATATTAATAATATAAGGAAATAAGTAAACTACTTGATGTTGTAAGCTTTGTGGTGTGTGATATGTGTTATTTAAAATTTTTTTTACATATATTGATATGTGAACTTAAATTGGACATTTATGGATATATCATTTATGAGTCTTATACATACAATATATGTCTAACATCCTTAACAAGTGTCATATTTAGTCGCATGATTTAGAATTTGAAAGAGGCTTAGAGGGGGGGGTGAATAAGGCTAATGAGGGTTTTAGTAAAATAAAAATGATTTTAAAAAATTAAACAAGAATTGAATGAATATTAAGAAGGAAGAATGAAGAACACAATGATTTAAATAAAGAGTTCGAATTCAAGAATAATCCTATGTCTCCACCTAACTTATCCCTAAGTTAGGATTTTCATTCACCTACAATCTTGTTCATAAGATTAAGATTACACAAGAGTTTTATGGCTCACTCTTACAACCTTACAATTTGAGTTTTCAAGGCTCACTCAAAAATCAAATCCTAAGTGTTTTAATGGACAACACTTAAACGAATTCTTTTTAGAATAAAAATCTCACTTCTCATTTTCTTAATACCATAAAATAAAAGAAAAAAAATATCTATTCTAACACTCACCAACTTTTACAAGAGTTACACAAATACAAAAATTGTTTAAGAGAGAATTAGAAAGCTTAATTGAATGCTTAAGAGATAATGAATGATAAACAAGTTTCTTAACCTTTCAATTGAATTCTATGGAGTGTTTATATAGAGAAAGACTAAAAAATGGCTTTTGGATGTATCAAAAATGTCTTCAATGTACAATTGATTTTTGATCAATCTTGGACTTTTACAGCTAAAGTGATGCTCCCGATCGTGAGGAAGCCATTCTGGCTCGTGAGCGTCAGTTTGAGGACCGTTGTATTAAAAAATGCCTATTGAATGCTGTTAGAGGTGTCCTTATGAGCTGATCTTAGCTTCTAATGATCATGAGGAGTGCTTGTGAGGAGCACTGGCCATTTTGCTAAAAATGAGCTCTTGAGGCGCTAGTCAAAGGCAACTCATGACTGGCTCATGAGATTCTCATGATAAGGACTAAAGACGATCAAATCAGCCTAAACTTTCTTCATAAAAGTTATAGATAATTGTCTTATATTTCCATATCACTTTGAATCACCTTAATTGAACCTCTGTAGTTCAAGATATTGTTGAAATACTAAGAGCTACGCAACCTAAAATGAAAGCTACATATGCTGACTTTGACTCAAGATTTACATACCTAAATGAGCTCAAATTTTGACAAGTAAGATCAATTCAAAAAGATTAAGATGTCTAATTCAAAAGTGAAGAGGATCATTTTCTCATTATAGAGCTCTAAAGATGTCAAAAAGCCTCATTGAATCTCATAGATCGAATTAGCCCAAAAACCATTGTATATCAAAAATGTATATTTTTAGTATATAATTTCCTACACACTTACTTGAAATAATTATTATTAAAATTATTTGTCTAAGTCCAAAATTAGGAGTTTGATCATACAAATAGTTAACAGTCTCCCCCTTTTGGCTTTGACAAACAATTTGTTAAGAAAATAAATAAAGTGTGTGAGTGTAAAAAATAAATGACATGAATAAGTATGCATTATACAGAATAGCTTCCCATCTTAAATTAAATAGGTGCAATAAATTTCTCTCTCTTAATATATGCATAAAATTGATATCATGTACCAAATCATAGAAGAATTAACAGAGCATATATAAGGATTTAAAGAAATTGAATCTTTTTTTAAAAAAAAATATTAAATAATTATAAAGGAGATAATTTTAAGAAACGTTACCAATTTGAAAGATAATCATAAAAATTTTCTCCTTTATATGAAAATATATTTCTTTATTTCTCCCCTTTATAGACATGATAAGAAATATAAATTTAATTATTTATTCCCACTTTTTTGTCAAAAATAAAAAACAATATAAAATTTAACATGAGAAATAAAAAGAAAAATGACCTAACATAACAAATGTGTTAAAAACATGATAACATGATCATTTGAAAAAAAAAATGTTAGGCAATATGAAACAAATAATTTCAAACATATATGCATGTAGTGCTACTAGAATGCATCACAAAAATAATACATATAGCACTAAATTAAAACTTAACAAACTTAACTATCACATGATCATATATAGCTTAGCTAGCTAACATATATGATTATGTGACACTTAGCATATCACTAACACTATATAGCTTCTTCTCCCTATTTTTCAAAGACCAAAAGAAAAGAGAGATATATAAAGGGAAATGAACCTAAGGAACAAAAAATTCTAAAGGGAATAAAAGATCACGAACCAAAATAATGAAAATAAAGATACTCCAAATCTTTATAAAATTTATGTCACATAAACATAGTAAGCAAAATAAGACTTTTTATCACAAGGACAAAACTAGTCACACTTACATTATTACTATGCATGCATAAACAAAATTATGGAAAAAAATTTAAACAATTTTCTCCCCCTATTGAAAAATAATAAAATAAAATAAGATTTGGATTAAAAAAATTGCTATTAAGGACACACTCTCATATAGTAATGTCACTAACATAAACACATCTTTAGTAGAACAAATTTTCTCCCTTAAAAGAAATTAACTAAATACACATGCAAACTTAAGTATTTCTCCCCTTTATCAAAATGCAAAAGAAAATTTAAAAGAAAATAAAAAAGCAATAATGAAAAGTATAGAGTTATAATGATATTAAAATACTAATTGTAAACTGAAGAGAAACATAACAAGACATAAAACTAATAACTCATGGCTTATATCCAGAAAATAAACCAAATGTAAACTATCATAAAATAACTATAAAAATAAATAAATAGCTCAATGCTTAGATACATAAAATATACTAAAAGTAAACCAAACAGAAACTGATGACAAAATTAACAAAAACATATAAAAAGAAACTAGTCTTGATGAGGAGTATGAGGAATTTTTTAGAAAAAATCATACTACATGTTTAAACATATATAAATGCATGACAATTAATTTTTTTATTTATAAAAATGTTAAGATCAAAATCAAAACATTTAACAATCAAAGTAATAAATAAGCATAATATGATTTCACATGAAAATAGTCCAACTATATAACATAAAATTAAGACACACTAGAACCATCAATCATATCAAGCTCATGCTTAATAAAATTCTTTCTTTCCTAGCAAAGAGACTTGGTAAAAATATCAGCTAATTGATGATTAATATCAATAAATTCAAGAAAAATATCACCATTATGCATATGGTCATATAAGAAATGATGTCTAACATTTATATATTTAGTTCTTGCTAAGATTTATAGCACTTGTATTATCACATTTAATAGGAATGTGATTAATATCAATGTCATAGCCCAGTAGTTGTTGTTTTTACCATAAAACTTGTGAGTAACAATAACTAGCCGCTACATATTCTGTTCCATTAGTGGACAAGGCAACCAAAACTTGTTTCTTGCTAAACCAAGAAACTAAACAATTACCTAAGATTTGACAAGTTTTAGAAGTGCTTATTCTATCTAGTAAACTACTGGCAAAAAGTCCACATCAGAATAACTAATTAAGTCAAAGGAAGAACTCATAGGATACCAAAATCCTAAATTCATTGTACCACAAAGATATTTAAAAATTCTTTTATAGCATTCAAATGAGACTCTCTAGGACTTGATTAAAATCTAGCACACAAGAAAGTAGCAAATATAATATCAGGCTACTACCACTTAAATAAAGAAGGGATCCGATCATACCTCTAATTCACTTTTCATCAACCGGTTTACCATTCTCATCCTTGTTGAGTTTGGTTGTGGTGTTCATTGGAGTTTTGCTTGATTTAGCTCCATCTATACTAAACTTCTTGAGAATGTCTCTTGCATATTTGGTTTGATTGATGAAAATCCCATCTTTACATTGCTTAATTTGAAGTCCAAGATAGAGCTTGAGTTCTCCTATCATAGTTATCTCAAATTCTCTTTACATTAACTTGGAGAATTCCTCACACAAGCAATGGTTAGTAGCATCAAAAATAATATCATCAACATATATTTGAACAATTAATGAATCACGCTTGGATTTTTTTATGAAAAGAATTGTATCAACTTTTCCTTTAGAGAGAGCCCTTTCTCTAGTAAAAAGTCACTCAATCTTTCAATTTAAGCTCTTGGAGCTTGTTTCAATCCATATAATGCTTTTAAAAATTTAAAAACATGATTTGGAGAATCAAAATTTTCAAAACCCAGAGGTTGCCTAACATATACCTCCTCTTCAATGAAACTATTTAGAAAAGCACTTTTAACATCCATTTGATAAATTTTAAAATCCATGAATGATGCAAATACAAGTAGCATTCTAATAGCTTCTAGCCTTATAATCGGGGCAAATGTTTCATCATAATTAATGCCTTCCTCTTGATTATAACCTTAAGTTACTAGTTTAGCTTTGTTCCTACTTATGATACTTTATTCATTTATCTTATTTCTAAACACCTATTTGGTGCCTATAATAGGACGATGTTTTGGTCTAGGAACCAAGGACTAAACCTTGTTTCTCTCAAATTGATTTAACTCTTCTTATATATCAAGGACCCAAAATTCATCACTCAAAGCGTCATCAATATATTTGGGTTCAATTTGAAAAGTAAAGGCTAAATTAACAATTGACTTTAATTTAAATATAGTAGTTACCCTTTTTATAGTGTCACCTATAATGATATCTTGAGGATAAGCTTTCTTAAATTGTCAATCCTTTGAAAGTTCATCCTTCAAGGTAGGTTGAGATGTCTCCTCATTATCCTCCTTACTTAGACCTTCAAGTTCCAAAAGCTTACTAGCATTTTCTTCTTGTGTATCCATAATCTCATTGTCACTTACACAATCATCAACACTACAAAGATCCTTTCTAGGATCAAGTGAGTTTGATTCATTAAATAAAACATGTATTGACTCTTCAACTAATAGAGTTCTCTTATTAAAGACCTAAATGCTTTACTAGAAATAGAATAGCCTAGGAAAATTCCTTCATTAGCTTTAGAATTAAATTTCCCAAAATTATCCTTAGTGTTTAATATAAAGCATTTGCGTCCAAATATTATTAGATATGAGATTTTAGGTTTTCTATTGTTCTATAGCTCATAAGATGTTTTATTTAAAATTGGTCTTTTAAAAAATCGATTTGAAATATAATAAAATGTGTTAACTGCTTCTGCCTAAAAGTATAGAGGTAAATTATAGTTATAGAGCATTGTTCTAGCCATTTCCACAAGAGTTCTATTTTTCCTTTAAACTACCTTATTTTATTGAGGAGTTCTAGGAGATGAAAATTTATATGAAATACCATTTTCATTGTAAAGGTTTTGAAAAAATCATTCTCAAATTTGGTTTCATGATCGCTTCTAATGGATGAAATACATAATCCTTTTTCTTTTTGAACTCTTTTTGAAAAATTTTCAAAAACTTTAAAAGCATCATTTTTATAAGCAAGAAAATACACCCAAGTAAATCTAGAGTAGTCATTAACCAATACGTATGCATAGTGTCTTCCACCGAGACTAACAACTCTAGTTGGTCCAAATAAATCTATATGTATAAGTTCAAGTAGCCTTGAGGTGGATATTACATTTTTTAGCTTAAATAAATAATTATATTATTTTCCCTTTTAACAAGTATCACAAGGTTTATCCTTTGTGAATTTAAGTTTAAGTAAACTAATCACAAATTCATGTTTACGAAGATCATTCAAAAGTTCAAAATTTTCATGTCGTAACCTTTTATGCCATGTCCATGTGTCATGGTAAATAGACATTAAGCATTTAATGTCTTTGTTATCAATCTTATTCAAATCAATAACATAAACATTATCTACTCTTTCACCACTAAAAATTACTTGTCTTCATCAAGACTACTAACAAAGCAATTTCTAAAATAAAAAGTCACCTTATTTCCAATATCACCTAATTGACTTATACTAAGTAAATTATGTTTAAGACCATCAATAAATAATACATGATGTATAGCTTAAGATTGAGGATTATCAATTTCTCTAATGTTAATAATTTTTCCTTTAGCATTGTCTCCAAATCTAATATATCCTCCATCCTTAGCATCAAACTTTTTGAATTACTCAATATCTCTCGTCATGTGCCTTGAACATCCACTATCAATATACCACTCACTTTTTGTTCTTGTGGGTTTTAAGCATACCTACATAAAATAATTTAAGTATTCTTTTTAACCCAAACCTTTCTTGGTCTAGGTTGGTTAGTTTTAAGATAATCTAAAGAAGCAAACATTATTGGTGTGTCCTTTGATAATGCAATATGAACATACAACATTTTCAAATTTATTTCTCTTAAGATGATATGTTTTCCTAGTATGTGAAACATGCCTTTTGTGTTGAGGTGGTGTGTGCCTCCTAAAATTATTTTGAGTCAAAGTGTGAGACATATATTGACAATGACAATGTGTATTTTGATAGGTTTGTGCAACATGTTTAGGTGCATTGTGTTGTGTAACATGCTTATGAATATTGTGTATAGTGTACATGTAAGCATGTTTGGGTTGTGCTTTTCTAGCATGAGACTTACATTTTTATGTCTTATTGGATTGAGTCTTATGAGACTTTCCTTTAACATTTGACACATAAGACTTATTAGCTTTGAAAACTTGAATCTCAATGGGTTTAAAAGTAGAAGGAGTGGAATCATGTTAGACTTTAATAAAATTAATGTGTGATGATGATGATGATGAGGCCATTCCATTAGCATATCCAATTTTATGAGTATTTTCATAAAATTTTTGAAGTCAAGTAAATTATCTAAACTCTCTTTTCCTCTTTAGAATTTGGATATAAAATTTTTTAGCTTAATTACCTCAATAGAAAGTTTATGATTTTCATCACTTGCTTTCTTGAGTTGCTCTTATAAGAAATTTGAAGATTTTAAATGATAAGTAAGTTTCTCATTTGACTTGACAAGCTTAGAAAACTCAATCTTTAAAATTTTAAATTCCTTGGTTAAGCTAGTAAACTTATGCTTCTAATGTTTCCTCCTAGAAAGTAGGCTTTTGCATTTAAGTAAGAGTTTGCTCACAACAAAGCTCTCAATATCATCATCATCATCATATTCATCATAAGTGTAATATTCATCACAACAAGAATTAGAAGTAGATAGTACCTCTTTTTCATCTTTAAGAGTCATGAACAAAAAATTAATCACTTTTTGTTGCTCCTCTTCCTCTTCGGATTTGAAGGAATCATTCTAAGTAGCTTTGTGTAATGACCCGATATTTTAAATAATATAAATATATTTTGGAATATGCAGTGTTAATAAAACTTTAAATTTTATTTATATATTATCATTATTGTGTATATTCTTCATTTATTTTATTTTAAAATTTTTATTTACATAAAATAATTTATTTGGGAGTTCTATTATTTAAAAATATTAAAGTTATTATCATTACTATTATTTTAATAGTATTAGTGTTATTATTTTTATTGTGCATGTGTGTGTCTATGTGTTATATATATATATATAGAATTGGGTTAGGACAAAAAAAAATTGGTTAGCCATTTCTTTTCTCTTCCTTTCTTTTTTTTTTCTTTCTTTTTCTCCTTCTCTCCCTGTTTTTCTTCCCTGTCACTACACAAACTTGCAAAGTCATCCACCCATGCCGGATCACCACCAGCTACCACCATCACCTCCCCTCTTCCTCTCCTTCCATTTTTGCCGCTTGCGGATTGCCAGAAGCTCGTTGGAGCACTGGAAACATCAGCAGTGTTGGAGCTCCATTTTTGTCGGCGACAATTCCAATCAAGAGAGCTCTTCATTCTGGTCTCTTTTGGAAGCTCTAACACTGATGAGTCTAGTTCTAAGCTCTATTTGAGCTTAATCCCTCTAGGTTTTGAGTTATGTTATGTTTTAGTTTATGTGTTATTAGGGTTTCAAATTTTTTTATTTGATTTTGTTTGATTCTTGGATTTTTGTTTTGATAACATGAATTAGGGTAGCTTAATCTACTTAAATATATATATATATTTTTTTTATTTTTTTAAATTAATTTGAATTATGAGTATTTTTGAATATTTTAATAATTTAAATTAATTTTTTTGTTAATTATGTTAATTATTTATTTTGGATAGAAATTTGGTTAAATTAGTGTTATTAATTTAAGTTAGTAATTTTAGTATTGATAAAATAATTTTTAGTGATTTTATATAATTTTTGGGAATATTTTTAATATTATGTGAATTTTGGATATATAGGTTAATTGTGTGTTTTTATGGAAATTATAGTTAAATAATATGTTTGAAATGATTTTAGAATTTTATAGGGTATTAAAATAATTTTTACAAATTATTTACTATTTTTAACTAATTAATACTAATTTTAAAAAATTATATTCAAATAATAAATTATTTACTATTTTGGTGATTAAATGGGTTTTTAACTACTTTTATAACATATTTAAACTATTTGAATAATTAAATGTGAATTTGACTATTCTATTTTGAATATTTGAAAAATTGGGATTTTTATTAATATTGTATAATTTATTTGAGATTTTATTTAGTTAATGAGAAAATAATTATATTAAATGTTTTTGATGTTTAAATATATTATATTTTAGTATTTTATGGATATTTATGGAATTTAATGATTTTTATTACATTTATTATTTATTATTGATTTATGGTGATTTGTAAACCTCGGTTGAGAATTTGAGTAGTTTGGGGTCTCAATCCAAGGTGTTGAGCTTTATGGTATTAGAAGTATGTTTTCTTGCAAGTTCGGTTCTACTTTTTAGTAGAAAGATGTCCATTTTACAGAAGAGACTTTGCTAATTTTTTGGTAGAATTCTCGTAAATTGTAACGTCAAGTCGATCATGAGTTTTTGGTTTTTAATTGAGTTTTAATTCCTAGCTCGAGTCTTTCTTTAGAATTCTTAGAAGTATACGTTAGGAATTTATTTTGATTTTTATTATTATTTATTTTTCTTGTTGCGCTGAAACCGAGGCCTATCAGACTAGGCCCGTCAAGTCAGTCTCGAGGAGTGTAAACGTGTGAGTTATTATTTTATACATGCATTGCATATAGTATGCATGATATTGAGTATTCATGTTTTTAATATATATTTATACATCAATTGTTTTATTAGATGATTTAGTATATGCTAGGTATACTTTCAATATATTTTTGGTATATTTCGATATTTATGCAACATAGATGCTTGTTATATTTTCAATATACAATTAGTATATTTTTGGTATATGTGAGGCATGTATATCGGGTATATTTTTAGTATACATTTGGTATATTTCTGGTATACTTTTCTTCATTGGATGTCATTTTCTTTTAATTATGCATTTTATTATTTTCCATAAATATACAGTTTTATTGAAGGATATTAATAGAACATGTAGCCCACTAGGATTATGTACGTACCGATGTTATAGATCTTAGGGTTGAGTTTATAAAATCACTTGAGGTGACATTTGATTTATTGATTATTGAGATTTGATGTAATGAGTAGTGTGATTGCGGGAGCTCGGTTGACCTAGTGTCTCAGAGCCAATCACACTGATAGTGAGACTGTTGAAGCTCAGTTGACTTTGTGTATCGGGGCAAATCTATTATCTAAAATGGAATAAGAGAATTAATTTGGAATTAAGTGAGCCTGTATGGCTAGTGGATTATTTTGATTAAGGTTGTGAATATTTAGGGTTCTATTTGATCCTTCATTCAAATAAACATTTTTCTGCATTTATATATATAAAAATGAATTTTTGCATCTGTGTGAAATGTCTGTATATATTTATATATATATATATTGATGTTTGACTGTATATGATTTTAGGTTGCATGTATATATATTATAATAATTTACTCAGTGAGGTCTGACCCCCTCTCAACCATTTTTTTTCAGGAGAGTCTTCTTCATCAGACAGTAATGGTAATGCTTTATGCCGGTCTTCTTCAGCCTCGGCTAGACTATGTAATTTTATTACCTGAATTCCCATTGTATTCTAGAAAACTATTGTAGTAATGTTATTGAATCAGTAGTGTGTTGTTTGTACTTTGAGAACTATCTCTGAATGTTGTATGAATATTTTTATTTTATGAAATGTCATTTGAGTATTTATTTTATATCGTTTTAAATTTTATTTCTAGTGTATTTTATTTATTATTGCTTATGTTTTTTTTAAAGCTTACTACGGGTTCTGGATTCAAAAGAATTCCTATTCCCTAACACCGATCATGACTCCCAGTTTAGGTCATGACACTTTAAAGGCCTTTCTTTTCTCCATTGCTCCTTTATTCTTGAATTTGAGTTTGGGGCACTCACTTTGGATGTGACTTGGTTTCTTGTTATCATAGCAAGTAACTTCTTTAGTTTTCTTCTTACCTTCCCCTTCATACTTCTTGTTAAAGTCTTTTGTTCTTGAGAAATTTTTCTTTCTCAAAAACTTTTTGAAGTTTCTAATGAACATGACAATATTACCATCTTCATTACTAGAATGTTTAATGCTTTCCTCTTTACTATCTTCTTGAAGAGCTTTTAGTGCTATGCTCTTTTTCTTTTCTTTCTTTTCTTCTTGCTCTTTACCTCTTTGCTTAATTGTAAGTGTGTTAGGAGCTTTCCAATAAGCACATCAGTTGAAAGGGTTGAAAGATCTTGAGCTTCCTCAATTGAAGTAACCCGAGATTCTAAATCCTTCTTAGGTAGGGTTTTTAGAATCTTATTGTTTATCTCTTCTTTGGTGAAATGTTTATTAAGTTTCTTGAGGGTTGTGAGAAGATCATTGAGTCAATTTATCATCTCTATGATTGACTCTTGAGGTTTCATCTTGAAGAGTTTGTATTCATACATGTGAAGTTGAACCTTTTTGCTTCTAACTTGCATATTGCCTTTATAATGATTTTTTAAGATCTCTCACATTTCCTTAGCTGACATGCAATGTTGAAGCTTGCCTCCTTCTTCTCTTATCATGTAAGAGATTAGAGTGATCATAGCCTTTTTATTTTTATGATTTTCCTCCTTTTGTTCATAATTCCATTGGTTTCTTACAAGAGTAGTTACCACACCATCAGTGGTAGTTGTAGGTGGTTCTTAACCTTTTAGGATAATATCCTAAAGTTTGATGGAATCACAACCAAGGTATAGCTCCATTTTGAACTTCCAATAAGGATAGATACTACTATAAAAGAATGGTCTAAGTGAAGAAAAATTTTGAAGTTCACTCCCCATGATCTTGTATTCTAGTAATTAAGCTCTTATAATCCAAGCTTTGATACTAATTAAAAGAGACTTAGAGGGGGGGGGGGGGTAAATAAGGCTAATGAGGGTTTTAGTAAAACAAAAATGATTTTAAGAAATTAAATAAGAATTGAATGAATATTGAGAAGGAAGAATGAAGAGCATAATGATTTAAGGAGTTCAGATTCAACAATAATCCTACATCTCTACCTAACTTATTCCCAAGTTAGGATTTTCAATCACCCCCAATCTTATTCATAAGACTGAGATTACACAAGATTTTTATGGCTCACTCTTACAACCTTACAACTTGAGTTTTCAAAGCTCACTCAAAAACTAAATCCCAAGTGTTTCAATAGGCAACATTTAAACCAATTCCTTTTAGAATAAAAATCTCACTTCTCATTTTCTTAATCCTAGAAAATAAAAGAACAAGAATGTCTATTCTAACACTCACCAACTCTCATAAGAGTTACATAAATACAAAAAATGTTTAAGAGAGAATTTGAGAACTTAATTGAATGTTTAAAAGAGAATGAATGATAAAAAAATTTTTTAACCTTTCAATTGAACTCTATGGAGTGTTTATATAGAGAAACACTAAAAAAATATGGTTTTTGGATATATCAAACATGTCTCCAATGTCTATAGTTGATTTTTGAATCAATCTTGGACTTTTACAACTAAAGTGATGCTCATGATCCTGAGGAAGCCATTATGACTCATGAATGTCAATTTGAGGACCGTTGCATTAAAAAATATTCATTCAATATTGTCAAAGGTGTCCTCATAATCTAATCTTAACTCCTCATGATCAAGAGGAGCACTAGCCATTTTGCTAAAAATGAGCTCTTGAGGCACTATTCAAGGTTAGCTCATGAGATGCTCATGAGCGGGACTGAAGATGATTAAATTAGCTGAAATATTCTTTATAAAAGTTGTAGATAATTGTCTTTTCTTTCCATATCACTTTGAATCACCTAAATTGAACCTTTTTAGCTCAAGATATTGCTAAAATACTAAGTGTTATGCAACCTAAAATGAAAGTTGCATATGCTGATTTCGACTCAAGATTTTCGTATCCAAATGAGCTTGAATTTTGATAAGCAAGCTCAATTCATAAAGCTTAAGATGTTTACTTCAAAAGTGAAGAAGATCATTTTCTTATTATAGAGCTCTAAAGATGTCAAAAAGCCTCTTTGAATCTCAGAGATCGAATTAGCCCAAAAACCATTATTTATCAAAAATGTATATTTTTGGTGTATAATTTCCTACATACTTAATTAAAATCATTAGTATTAAAATTGTTTGTCTAAGTCCAAAATTAGGAATTCGATCATGCAAATGGTCAATAAAATCCCTTAGGATAAAAGTGTGAATGCATATATACATGTTAGGAATACGTCTAAGTGTTAAAAATAATAATAAATAATAATATTTAATTTTTTAAGACTAATTGTTTGTACTTTGAATAGGATGAGTAGAGAGGGTCCGATAAAAAATCCTGCTGACCCAAGTGAGTCTGAGTCTGAGTCTGTGCATGGAGTCGAGTATGCAAATGCACCACCATAACTAGCCCATGAATTACCACCAGAAATGTAGTAATTTCTTGAGAATTTATAATAAATTATAGAGCTTGTATTATAGATAGTTAATTAGGTAGCCAACTAGCCAGTTTAATAGCCAGTAATGCAACTAATGGTAGAAGTTAGAGAAACAGAGGCTAGAGAAAAAACTTATGATATACCAAGAAAATAAGGGGCTATAAAATTGAAAGGGACCACTGATCCTGAGGTAGCAAAGGAATGGTTAAGAGAAATAGACAGGGTGCCAAATAGGCTAGACTGCACACCAGAACAAAAGTTGTAATATATTATATCATTGTTAAGAAAATTAGCTTTTGATTATGATTCCAAGAAGTAGAAATAGACTTATAACCCTGACTTGGAATGACTTCCTTAGGGAATTTAAAAATATATATACACCACCAATGTATAGCTATCAAAAGAAAATGGAGTTATCGATCTTGGAATAGGAACATGACAGTATCAGAATATGAGATGCAATTCTTTCAGTTGTCAAAGTATGTATTAGAAGAAGTGGCTATAAAAGATGCAAAATAGAGATGGTTTGAGAATGGATTGTAAATGGATATCTGAGAAAAGATTTCCTTGAAGGCACTAAGTTACAGTGCTTTATTAGAGGTTGCATTGAGGTGGAAGAGTGTTTGACTAAGAAAGATGCAAAATCAGTAAACAAAAGAAGTTTGATAAGTAAGTATGGTGGTTCATAAAGAAAAGGAAGAGATTTTACTTTTAGAGGTTTTGGGTGTCAAGGGAGTAGATTTTATGGGAGAGGAGTAAGCCATCAAAATATGAGTAGGTCTGCCACAGTAACTTCAAGTAGAGGCAAACGAGGTGGTTACAGTCAAAGTAGAGCAGAGAGTAAGAGAGGTAAGGGAGGTGTTTCACTTAGCTGGGGGTACATTGCATCATGTGCAAGATGTGGTAGGTTTCACAATGGAGAGTGTTAGGGACCAAGGCAGATACTTTGTTTTCACTGTGGTAAGCCAGGGCATATAGCTAGAGATTTATGGAGTAAAAACTGAGCTAGTGAGAGTCAAGTTACAAGGAAAAGTAGCATAGGTGAAAATATGACTCAGGAAGGGGTGAGTAGAGGAAGACGTAGAGGAATAAGATGAGCAGGAGGTTCTAATATGGTATAGGCTGGAAAAATAGGCCAACCTCAATAATCATTGCCTCAAGCTAGAGTATATATAGTAACAAGACAAGAAGCACCTTTTACATCTAATGTTGTTACCAATATAATCTCTATCTATGGTTTTTATGCTTATACATTAATTGATCCAGGATCAAAATGTTCATTTATTTCATGTGAATTTGCATTGAAAAACCATAACAATATAGAACCTTAGAGGTATAATAGTTATGTATGAATGCTTATTGGGGATACTATAATTATAGATAAGGTTATGGAATCTTGTCCTATGGTAATAAATAGGAATACACTACATGTAGATCTAGTTATGATAAACTTAAAAAATTTATTGTTATTTTGGGAATGGATTGGTTATCTAGAAATCATGCTATAGTGGATTGTTAAACAAAAGAAGTGGTTATGGAGATCTCAGAACAGAGAAAAATAGTTTTTATAGGTAAAAGAAAAATTGTCTCAACTTATTTAATTTCAGCTACTGGTGCTTTCTATTTGATTAAAAGAGGGTGTGAAGCTTTTTTGGCCAGTGTGCTGGATGTATCCACAGTTAATCTAAGAGTATTAGATGTTCTAGTAGTGAAGGAATTTCTGTATGTATTTCTAGAAGAACTACTAGGTTTACCTCCACATCGAGAGACTAATTTTGAGATAGAAACCATACTTGGGGTAACACCAATATCAATTGCACCATATAGAATGACACCCTTAGAGTTGAAAGAATTAAAAAAGTAATTAGAAGAATTATTGAAAAAGGGTTTATTATACCGAGTACATTGCAGTGGGGAGCTCTGATGCTGTTTGTAAAGAAGAAGGATGATAGTTTAAGATTATGTATTGATTACAGATAGTTAAATCAAGTTACCATAAAAAAATATCATTTATCACGAATTGATGATTTGTTAGACCAGTTAAAAGGCAATGTTTTGTGCGTTATAAAATCTCATTATTATGTTGTAAAAAGGCTAAAGAAAAATGTTGTACAAGATTATGACAGACTATGTACTTATGGAGATCCATAAATAAATGAAAGAAGTTTTGGTTTTGTATATAATTCATAAGTTTATTGTTGTCCAAAAGGAAACACTATGCTATGTACATGCAATAAATTCATAGCTAAACATAGAATGGATGGATAATTAATTATACTACATGTTTGGAATGTGTTATTTTTCATAGGATATTATATTATTCCTTTACTGAGTTGTAGGCTCACTCCTCTCATTATTTTTTCAGGATTAGAAGAACAGTAGTTAGTTTTAAAGAAATAATTTCATTCATTACACTAGCATTGTATCACGACCCAAACCGGGAGTCATGGCCGGCATTAGGGAATGAGAATTCTTTCGAATCCGGAACCCGTAGCAAGCCTTAAAAAGAAATAGCATGCAATAAATAAAATAAAATGTGCACCATAATTAAAATCTTAAACCAATATAATAAAAACTTCAGTCATATCATAAAATAAAATATATTATACAATATTTAGAGAAAGGCCTCTAAAATTACAACCAATATATTGCAAATACAAAATACAACTACTACTGCAGTTTTTTAAAGTACAATAAAATTAAGTAAGTAATTTACACAAAATAGTCAGGACTGAAAAAGTCCGGCGGATGGGCCTACTATTGAAGTCTGAGGAACAAGAATCTCCTAAAAAAATAACAATTGAGGGGAGTCAAACCACACTGAGTGAATTGTTATATTATATATACATATATCTCCTAATGTCATATGCAATCAATCATCCGTATATAATAAATATATATACAAGCATTTCACACAGATGCTAAAAACACTTTATATAATAAATGCTAAAAAACGTTATTTATTGAAGGATCAAATTGAACCCTATTTAATCACAACCTCAATCAACAATAACTCTCTAGCCATATAGACTCACTTAATTCCAAATTAATTCACTTATTCCATTATGGATAGTAGACTGGTCCCGAGACACTAAGTCAACCGAACTCCAGTAGTCTCACTGTCAGTGTGATTGATCCCGAGACACTAGGTCGGCCGAGCTCTAGCAACCACACTATTCAATCATATTAAATCTCAAATCAATCAATCAAATCATTTATCACCTCAAGTGATTCTCACTTAACCCTAAATCTATCGCATTGGTACGTATACGGTCCTAGTGTTGCCCACTAGGTAACAGTTCTATCGATATTCTTCATTTAAAATTAAACATACATATAGGAAAATAAATAATGCATAACAACATTCATAATAACAAATAAACCATATATATACCTAAAATATACCTAAAGTAAACTAAGTACATTTCAAGTATATATATGTTAAATAAATTTAAAAGAACCATAAAATATGCCAAATATAAACCAATAATATACTAAAGATGTTTTAAGTATAAATAAAAAATATACTAAAAATATACCTAACATGTACTAAACATTTAATAAAATAATTTATGAATAAATACGAATCAAAACATATATATTCTAAAACATGCATCCTAAATGCAATGTATATATAAAATAACAACTCACAAGTTTGCGCTCCTCAAGACTGGTTCAATGGGCCCGGTCCACTAGGCCTCGGTCTCGATGCAACTAGACAATAAAATAATAACAAAATCCGAATAAAGCTAACTTATACTTCTAAAGAGACTCGATCGAGAAATACGAAACTCAGACAAAATCGAAAACTTAAGATCGACACGACGTCACATTATACGAGAATTTTACTGAAAATTCGACAGAGCTTACTCTATAAAATGGACATCTCTCTATTAAAAAAGTAGAGTCGATCCTGCAAGAAAACACACTTCTAATCACAAAATACACAACACCTTCAGTTGGGACCCCGAACTACACAATTTCTCAATCGAAGTTCACAATTTTACCAGAAATCAAATAATATAATAAATATATTAAAAATCAATAAATTCCACAAATATCCTCAAAATATCAAAATATAGCATATTTAAACATTAAAACACTCAATATAATAATTTCACAATAATTAAATAAAAATCCCAAAATAATAATGTAATATTATAAAAAAAATCAAATTTCTCAATAATTCAATATAAAATAGTAAAAATTCACTTTTATATATTAAAATAGCTTAAATAGCCTAACTATGTATTAAAAGTAATTAAAAACCCATTTAATTACCAATTTAGTAAATAATATATTATTTGAAAATAATTTTCAAAACTTAGTATTAATTAGTTAAAAATAGTAAATAATTTATAAGAAATAATTCTAAAACCATTTTAAACATAATATTTAACTATAATTTTCACAAAATTACACAATTAACCTATATTTTTGAAAATCCCATAATGTATCTAATATTCATCAAAAATTATATAAAATCATTAAAATTATTTTTATCAACAAATATTATTCTAATATTATCTAAAACACATAATTAAACATTATTTTCAACAAAAATATATACTTTTAACCTAATATTCCAATATATACATAATATAAAAATATTCTTAAAAATTTTATAATATTCTCAAAAATTATTTTCTCAACACTAAATTTAATATCAACTTATAATAACACTAAATGAACCAAATTTATAATTTAAATAATTAATTTACGAAAATTCAATAAATAATAAAAAATTCATCAAAATTCAAATAAATTCTGAAAATTAAAACAAAAATATTTCTAAGAAGCTTGAGCTACTAAGATCAAAGTTTATTAAGGAAGTTTACTTAAATCAACTAAAAATCAACCTAAAAAAAATAGAAAACCCTAAAAGCTGAAAATTAAAAATCAAAGAAAACTCATAAACGACTAGGCTAGAGCTTGAAAGGAGCTTGGATTTGGCCTCCTTGAAGCTTTAGGAGTCGAACGGCATCGGTAGAGCTTGATTTGGTGGTTGGAGGTGAGATCAACAGTGAGAAGCTTCCCACTGCCGCTGCTACTGCCTAAGCTGGTACCGGCGACGCACTGACAGTGATGGAGAAAATGGAGAAGAAAAGGGAAGAAGATAGTGGCGGTTCAGCGTAGAGAAACGGGACGCACAATGAATGGAGGAGATCGGGACAATATGGGGAAGGTGAGTTTCTGTGTTTGTTCTTCTCTTGTTTTTTGTATATATATATATATATATATATATATATACACACACACACACACACATGTCACACACATACTAATAATAATATACACAATATTTATTAAATAATTTAATAATAATACCAATAATGTAAATTAATAGAAATAATAATACACTAAAATTAATATTATTAAAATAATACTATCCGAAAAAATAACAATCAATAATGTAAATAAGTATTTACGTAGAAAATATATTTTATCATAAAATAATAATTATTAATCACAAATAATAAAATAAATAAATATTAATACTACATATCTCAATTTATATATAAATAATTTTAAAAAATTAAGGGTCATTACACATTGTGTCAGGTGGGTTAACAGGAGATCGTCCTAAGTTTTTGTAGAATGGAGCATGTTTTATGAATTTTCATATTTTGCATTAAGGCTAGTGTATTGTATATTAATAAAATAAGGAAAGATGTGAACTACTTGATGCCATAAGCCTTGTGGTATGTGATATGTGTTATTTTTTAAAAAAAATCTTATTACATATATTGAAATATGAACTTAAATTGGACATTTATGGATATATCAATTATGAGTCTCATGCACACAATGTATGTCTGACATCCTTAACAGGTTTCACAATGCATCTCCCTTTCTCATAACTAATCTTATACTTTAAAGTTTTAGGGTTTTATTTATACTGCATTTTCAACAATTCATCTTTATGATTAGCCTAGTAATCCATCGCCATCCATGTGTACACTAAATGTATTAGGCTCCATTGTTAATACATATCAAATCCAATAATATAGTACATCCAAAGCATATCAGAAAAATAATTCTTTTGCCAATGCATTAAAAATTTATAATACACTTGATACTAGCATCATTCTTTAAAGTGCAAACTATTCTGATATTCCCACTCCACGACAGGGTAATAGACAATCAAAGCAAGGAAGAAATTTAGCATGAAAAATTTGGTAATAGACAATTTGACAACTAAATAAATTATCTTAAATTTATTGATCATCAATATGTAACATGTTTATGATTTTTATTGTGTATTTGTAACATCCACAAAAAAATGAAAAACAACAAAAACAACAAGACTGAAAAACAAAAAATCAACAAAAAAAAAGCAACAACATGCAACAATAAGCAACAAAAAACAACAACATTGAAAATTAAAAAAAGCAATAACATTGAAAAATTAAAGCAACAAAAAGCAACAACACTAAAAAACAAAAAGGCAATAAAAAAAAGCAATAATACTGAAAAATAAAAAGCAACAACATTAAAAAAAAGCAACAATGTTGAAAAATAAAAGCAACAAAAAGCAACAACAGTGAAAAAAGCAACATGATGCGGACCAGATGGCTTTAAATTTCTTGAATGAATTTGATCGAAGGTTAATGTGCAATGGAGCTTTGAAGAGCTTTAACTTCCAGCTTTAGATGAACTATATGACTCATAATATATCAAAATGAAGCTAATTCAGAAACCTATATTTATTATAGAATTTTCCTATAATAACCTATGTTTTAGGCCTAAATTGGTTCATTTAAGGCCTCAAAATTAGCTTTAAAGTTTATGTTCGTTTTTAGTTGTATTTTTTGTCTTTTTGCCCTTTTTTCTATTAGGGTTTTGTATTGAACGAAATCGTATTTGTTTATTTTTTTAGGATGTTTAGAGACAATTTTAATTAATTTGAATAGAATTATTTATTATTCTGGGTATTCTTTGTCACGACCCAAACTAGGAGTCATGATCGGCGCTAGGGAACGAGAATTCTTTCGAATCCGGAACCCGTAGCAAGCCTTAGGAAAATGAAATCATGCAATAATTAAATAAAAATATGATAGAATTAAAATTTTTTGAATCAATATATAATATAAATACTTCAAATCCTTCTCAATGAATATATCATCGTAGTAATCAAATACAAATTCTCAGAATATTAAATATCCACAACAAAATAATACTCCTCAGACATAATAACACAACTACTGCAGTTTCTAGAATACAAATTAGAGGTTCAAATTTTTATATTATATAAAATAGCCGGGACTGAAGAACACCGGCGAGGAACTCTATGACTAAGGTCTGATGATAAAGGATCTCCTGAAAAAATAATTGAGGGGGGTCAGACCTCACTGAGTGAATTATTATACTATATATACATGCAATTTAAACCATAAAAATCAGGCATCATTATATATATCTATATATGTATATACACATAATTCACATGAATGCCAAACTCTGCTTTTATAAATATACAAAATGTAGAAAATCTTTAATTAAATTCATGAAGGATCCATAGAACCCTAATAATAGCAACTTCAAACAACCCCATCATCACTCTAGCCATACAGGCTCACTTGATTCCAAATAGAACACTTATTCCAAACTGGACAACAGACTGGCCCTGAGACACTAAGTCAACCGAGCTCTAGCAGTTTGGCTGTCAATGTGATTGGCCTCGAGACCCCTGGTCAACTGAGCTCCAACAATCACACTATTTATCACCTCACATCTCTATCAACCCAATAGATCATTCATTCCACTATGAATAGTAGATTGGCCTCGAGACACTAAGTCAATTGAGCTCCAGCAGTCTGACTGTCAGTGTGATTGGCCCCGTAATCACACTATCTATTATACCATTAAGCTTAGTCAAATCAATCAATCAATTATAATCACCATAATTAATTCTCACTCAACCCTTATCTATCGCATCGGTACGTACACGGTCCTAGTGCTGCCCACTAGGAAGCACGTTCTATTGATATCCTTCACTTAAATAAATTATTCATTCGGAAAATAATTAATGTAGAATACTATTCATAATAGTAAAACCAACCATATATATATATATATACCAAAAATATACCCAATATATTTCGGGTATATATATATATATATATGTCAAATAAAATATGAAATAAACTAAAGATAAATCATTAATATAGTTAAAAACAATTTAAATGTATAACAATAATATAACATGCATTTTCTTAAAAATATACCTAAATATACAAAAGATATGCCCTAAATACACAAATCATTTAATAAAACATTTATGTATAAATGTTCATTTAAATATGTGTTTAGGTTTAACACATATTCACATTCTACCAAAATAACCTAATTTTCTAGCATGCATAAATCATAATTAAACCCTAAGTATACCACTAATGTTTTAGGTTTCAATTAATAATAAAACATACATTTATTTGGGGAAATATATAAAAAATATACCAAAAATAAACTTAAAAATAATTTAAGTGTAGGTTTATAATTTAGCATGCAATTATTTAAGAATAAACCTAAAATCTACTGAAACTATACCTAAAGTATACTAATAATTTAATAAAATAATTATGTCTAAATGTAAGTTTTAAACATGTATATATATATTAAAATGTATTAAACATAAACCTAAATGTTTAATGTGCATATACCAAAATATCATCAATAATTATTTAACATGCATATATATATACAAAAGTGCAACCCTAGATATACCAAAAATATTATAACTTAAATCACTTTAAAGACATAAAATGAAAATAAAAAAAACCCTAAGTGATGCATCCTATATGCAATGCATATATATACAGTATAATAACTCACATGTTAGTGCTCCACGAGACAAACTCGGCGGGCCTGATCTGTTAGGCCTTGGTCTCAGCGCAACTAAATAAACAAATTACAACATGAAATCAAAATAAATTTAATGAAAATTCTAAAGACTCGATCTAGAATTTTAGACACAGAATTAGAATAGGGATTTGACAGGACATCACGTTTTACGAGAATTCTATCAAAAATCCGATAGAACCTCCCCTGTAAAACGGACATCTCTCTACTCAAAGAGTAGAGCCGGTCCTGTAAAGAAATACACTTCAAGAATAAACATAGAATTCACAATCACAATCCCTTGGTCGGACTCCAACTATAATTCACCGACCGAGGTCCACAATTCACAGAATAATTACAAAATACCGAAAATGTCCTTTTATAATAAAAACACATTTTTTCAATCCAAATTACGTAATTAACCCTAAAACACGTTAAAAACCGATAAAAACTCATTTATTTAGAAAAATCGTATATTATATATATAATTTGAAAATAATTTACGAAAAATAGTTTTAATTAGTTAAAAATACTAAATAATTTGTAGAAATCATTTTTAAACCCTACATAACTATTAAAACCGACTTAATTACATTTTTAACCAACTTAGTGTAAAATTACCAAAATACCCCTATATATATAAATTTACTAAAATAAATCCAAAAATTCACCAAAAATAATATAATTACTAAAAATTAATTCTCTCAACATATAACTCAATAATATCAATAAAAATACTTAATTAACCAATTAATTTCAATTAAACACATAAGTAATACTATTTTTCAAAATTACATAAACTTAATAAATTCCAAATAAATATATAAAAATTCACAAAAATTAAAAATAAATTTCTATAATTAATTTAAACACCTATAATCACCATAAAACACAATTTCATTATTTAATTAATTTATTTTCGAAAATTAGAAAATAATAATAAAATAATAAAAAATTCACAAAAATCAAAATAAATTCCAAAAATTCTACAAAAATTACAAAATGTAGATTAAGCTTCCAGAAATAAATTTTGTGAAGAAATTTTTCATGAATCAATCAAATTGAAGCTCAAAAAAATTCAAAACCCTAAATGGATGAAATGAAGAAATTGAAACTGAGGAAAATCTAGACCATTTTAAGTGAAACAAAGCTTGGAATCACACTCACCGGAGTGCAAGGAGAAGATAGAGACCGGTGGCGTCAAATTTGGTGGCCGGAAACGGTTTGATCGGAGATGAGATGAAATTCGACCTGTACTTGATTTTTCGGTCAAAACGCACCGGAAATGGGTTCTTCAAGCGTCGGGAATGGCTGACAAGGGAGGAGGAAGGCTGAGGGGCACAGTGACGACAAGAAACAGAGGTCACAGTGGCCGGAAATGGAAGAAAACTGATCGGAAAAAAGAAGATGCAGAAAATGGTAAAACTGAAAATATTGCTAACTTTTAGTTTTTTGATAAATAATAACGTATATATGTATATATATATATATGTCCACCTTATATTATGATAGTATATATATTCCCACACACAAATAATTCTCACCACACAAATATTTTATTATATTTAATAATTTATACACTTTAAATTAATTAATTAATATTAAAGCTAAATAATAAAATTAAGGAAATTAATTAAGCTCTAATTAATTTAAATAAATACACATATATACATTTTATTTAGCACTTAAAAATTATATATGAGTTCATGAAAATTCGTAAAACTAGTCAAAATAATTAGTATTAAATTATTTACGTGTTAATTTCCCTGAAAATACAATTCCCTGGAAAATTTTACGTAAAGTACTTAAAATAATATAAAATAATTAAAATTAGCTTTAAACAAACAACAAACTCATAAAATATCATAAATATATATAAAAATTATTAACACTACATATCCCGATGCATTATAAAAATATTTAAAAACTCAGGATAGTACATTCTTTGAATCAATAGATTAGTAAAAGTTTTTTTTAAAAAAGTTTAAGACTTAGTGTTGACCTTAGCAGGTTATCAATCTTGATTTTAATCTTAACAAGCTTAATTTTGAGCAACTAATATGCTTGCTTCAAGTGTGTATAAGTTAAGAATTATTAGGAAGTCAAAATAGTGATGAATTATTAAAGAGAAATCATTTTGGAAAGACATTACAACCATTATCATGTTCGGACTCAAGACAGGGATCAAATTATAAATTTTTGGCAAAATTGGAACGTATAGCAAGCTCAGTCCCGATCGGGACCAAGCTTGGGATAACAAGGCTGAAAATTCTATTAAAATGCATTTTAGGATAGTAAAGATCCCAATCAGGACATTTCTCTAGACCAGGCAATCCCAATTGAAACCTAATTTTGCAAAATTTTGATTTTTAGGCAAAACTAATCCCCATCCATGTCCCAACCAAGACTGTGCCTTAGACTAGAGAAATTCAAACCTGAAATGGCTACTAATAGTTACTTTCAAGGAATTTCGACCATGACTGATGATATCCCAACCGGGAGCATGACATTTACAGCTCAAAGTCCAAATGTCATTCATATGGTGTTTGAATTTATTAGGAATGAAATTATTATGTCTAACAACTCAAATTGAATTGGACATCTATAAATACAACCTCTAAAGATCATTTAAAGGTTAAAAAACTTGTTTATCATTTTTATACTCTCAAGCATTCAATTAAGCTCTAAAAAATTCTCTTAAATCATTTTTGTATTTATATAACTCTTGTGAGAGTTGGTGAGTGTTAGAATAGAAATTTTTATTCTTTTATTTTCTGGGGTTAAGAAAATGGGAAGTGAGATTCTATTATAAAGGAATTGATTTAAGTGTTTAGCTATTAAAACACTTAGGTTTTTGGTTTTAGTGTGAGCTTTTGAAAACACTTATGTTTCAGTTTTTTAGTGATCCTTGAAAACTTAAATTGTAAGATTGAAGAGTGAGCTACAAAACTCTTATGTAATCTCAAATTTGTATATAAGATTATTGGGAATTTAAAATCCTAACTTAAGGATAAGTTAGGTGGAGAAGTAGTATTGTTAAGAATCCGAACTTCTTAAATTTTTGTGTTCTTCATTCTTCATTCTCAACATTCCTTTTAATTATTGCTCAAATCTTTTAATTTCTTATTATTGTTCGATAGCACTATTCATGTCACGACCTAAACCGGGGGCCATGACCGACACTAGGGAACGGGAATTCTTTCGAATTCGGAACCCATAGCAAGCCTTACAAGAAAAGCATGCAATAAAATGAAATAAGTAAAATATTTATGCAGTAGAAATTAAATCTCAATTAATAAAATAAATTCCTCAACTTCCTTTAATAAAAAAATATCACATCTCATATCATAAATAAAATCTCTTGATACAATTCTTCAAAGAAACACTGTGAATTAAAATCTTATACATGCATAAAATCAAATACAACTCTCGACAAAATCAAATACAACTACTACTGCAGCGTCTAGAGTATAAAATAAAACTCAAGTAAGTGATTTACATAATAGGGCCGGAGCAGAAGAAATCCGGAGGATAGGTCTGCTACTAAGGTCTAAAGATGAGGACTCTCCTATAAAAACATCAATTAAAGGGAGTCAGACCTCATTGAGTGAATTGTTATAATATATATACACGCATTACTAAATGTCAAATGCAATCAATCATATGTATATAATAAATATATATATAGGCATGTGCACACAGATGCTGAAAATCACTTTATTTATAATACTGAAAAATATTAGTTTAAGAAGGATAAAATAGAACCCTAAATGATCGTAACCTTAAATAACAACAAACAACACTCTAGCCATATAGGCTCACTTGTTTCCAAATAAATTTACTTAATCCTTATTGACAGTAGACTGGCCCCAAGACACTATGTCGATCGAGCTCCAACAGTCTGACTGTCAGTGTGATTGGCCCCGAGATACTAGGTCAACCAAGCTCCAGCAATCACACTCTCATTCACCTTATACAACAATCAAATCAATCAAGTCATGATCCATAAATAGGTTAGTAATTTAACCTACAATCTATCATCGTACCGGTACGTACTCGATCCTAGTGCTGCCTACTAGAAAGCACGTTCTATTGATATTCTTCATTAAAAATAACTCATTTCATTCATAAAATAATGATGCATGGTATCATTATAAATAACATTATAAACCATATATATACTAGAAAATAACATTATAAACCATGTATATTTCAAGTACATATATGTAAAATCAAGTTAAATAAATCATGAAATATATTAAATTAAACCAATAATATATTTGAAAGTAATCTAGATTTAATTAAAAGGAGAACATGCATTTATTTCATAATATACCAAAAATATACCTAGAATATACTTAAGCATTTATTAAGTCATTTATGCATAATTCATACAATTAAAACATATATGTCTAAAACATGCAACATAAATGCACGCATATATAAAATAACAACTCACAGGTGTGCGCTCCTCAAGACGGGTCTGACGGGCCTGGTCCACTAGACCTCTGTCTTGGCGCAACTAACAATAAAATAATAACACAAAAATCAGAATAAATCTAACTTAACTTTTAGAGACTCGATCTAGGATTACTAACACAGACAGAGAATAGGAATTAGACTCGATGTCACGTTTTACGAGAATCCTACCGAAAATTCTGCAAAACCTCCTCTATAAAATAGAAATCTCTTTACTTAAAAAGTAAAGCCAGTCTTACAAGAAAAATACACTTCAAATCAGAATTCTCACAACTCCTCGGTCGAGACCCCAAACTACAAATTCCCCTGACCGAGGTCCACAATTCACAACAAAACACAATAAAATATATAAAAATTCAATAAACATCAAAAATACCCTTTAAGTACCAAAATATAGCAATTTAAATATTAAAACACCAAAAGTAATTATTTTACCAATAATTACTTAAAAACCCTAATTAGTAATATAATATTATTAAAATCGATATCCCTCGATAATTCCAGAAATATTAAGAAAAATTCATTTTATAAATCCAAATTACTTAATTAAACCAAAAACATATTAAAAAATACTAAAAATCCATTTATTTACAAAAATAGTATATTATATATAATTTGAAAATAATTTTTGAAAAATAGTATTAACTAGTTAAAATTAGTAAATAATTTGTAAAAATAATTTTTATACCTCAAATAATATTAAAACCAATTAAATTTAATATTCAACTAAAATTATCACCAAATTACCAAAATACCCCTAGTATATGAAAATTCACATAAAATACTAAAAACACTCAAAAATTCAATAAAAATTATATAAATACTTAAAAATTATTTTCTCAACATATTATTCATTAAAATCAATAAATATACTTAATTAACCAATAATTACTAACAAAAAATATATTTAACCTATATTTTGAAAATTGACATAAACTAAATAATTATAAAAATTAAAAAAAACACAAAAATTATAAATTCAATTCCAAAATTAATATTAACCACAAATAACACCAAAAATCATAATTTCATAATTTATTTACAAAAATAATAAAATAATCAACTATTGACAAAAATCAAAATAATTCCCAAAAATCACAAAAAAAATTATGAGATGTAGATTAAGCTAGGGGGAACAACATTTGTTAAGGAATTTCTCATGAATGAAGCAAAAATGATTGAAAAAAAAATAAAAACCCAAGAGTGGTCGAAAATGAAATCAAGTTAGAAACCCTACCAAAACATGTTTTTAAGCTGAAAGAAGCTTGGAATCCTCCTCCTCAAAGTTCCAGGAGTCCAACGGCACCGGAGTCATCCAATTTGGTGGCCGGATGGAGGAGAACGGAGGAGGAGAAGATTTCAGGTTTTTTGACTTCAAATGGACCAAACGACATCGGAGAAGAAGACTGGTGGCGGCTGAACTGGCTGGCAGGCGGCGGAAGGCAGGGAGGCACACCAACGGGAGAAGAAACGGATGGGAGACGGTGGTGACGGGGGGTGATCAACAAAAATGGTAGAGGGGGAAGGTTTTTTTTTTTTGTGTTTTGTAAATGTATATATTATATATTATATGTGTGTGTGTATATATATATATATAGTTTAGTACCTTATATTAATAAAATAATGTTTGTGTATACCTAAACCACACATTTAAATATACACATGCACAAATATATATACACACACACACACACACATTTATATATTACACATAATAAAATAATAATACACATTTAAATAAATATTAAACCCTAATGCATGCAAATATATATATATTAACACATAAAATAATAATGTATAAAATAATGTGATTTAATAAGATAAAATGAGATTAAAATAAAATATACTAAGTTAAATATTATTCAAAATAAGATATATATATATATATATATATATTACACAAATAAATTATCCAAAAACTAATCTTAAAATAAATATTTATATCAAAACCCTAATTAATATAAAATGATGATAATAAAACTCATCAATCGATAAATAATCAAATTTATCTTTAAAATTTATTAACATTATATATCCTATTTTAAAATAAAATAATTTAAAAACTCGGGTTATTACAATTCATCCCCCCTTTAAGGCACTTTCAATTAATATTAGAGCATGGATTCTAAGAACTTAATTGCTAAAGTACAAGATCATGGGGAGCGAATCTCAAAATATGTCTTCACTTAAACCATTCTTTGATGGTAATGATTATACTCATTAGAAGTTTAAAATGGAACTATATCTATATTGTGATTCCATTAGACTTTGGGAAGTTGTTCTCAAAGGTTGGTAACCACTAAAAACTATCATTGATGGTGTACAAACTACTCTCTCAAGAAGTGTGTAATGACCCTAGATTTTAAATTATTTTAAGAAATATCAAGATATGCAGTGTTAATAAATTTTAAAATAATATTTTATTATTTTATTATTTTGTGAATTATTATTATTATTTTTACATCGAATTATAATTTTCTACGTAACTGTATATATTGAAGTTTATTATTTCGGACAATATTATTTTAATAATGCTTAATTTAGTGCATTAATATTTTAATATTATTATTTTAATAAATTACATTATTGACTTTTACTTTATGAGTTAATATATATATATGTGTGTGTGTGTGTGTGTATCTATATATATGTAAATATTTAAGTGTGTGGTGTGTGAATTTAGTATAATATAATAATATATATTATAATATATAGTTTATTAAATTTATATTATATAGTTTTATGTAAATAATATACATATAAAAACTAAAAACCCCTTATTTCTCTCTCCTCGATCCTCACCACCATCACCGCCTGCCATCCCTTTCGTTGGTCGTCATGTGCCTCCTGCCTTTCTGCCATCGACAACCGCTCCCTCTACTAGCTCCGTCGCCTTCCCTTCCTTCCCCGACATCGGCAGCAATAGCTAGCTTCATTTTGGCCGAGAATCGATTTCCTCGCTATTCTCCTCTGTCCGGCCACCAAATTAAACGTTTCTGGTGCCGTTAGACTCCTGGAGCTTTGAGGAGGAGGAATCCAAGCTCCTTTCAGCTTGGAAACGTGATTTGGTGAGGTGTTTTGCCCATTTTCAATTTCGGTCACTTTAGGGTTTTTTATTTTTTTTTCAAGAATTCTTGCTTGATTCATGAAAAATCCCTTTACAAAAGTTGTTCTCCTTAGCTCAATCTACATCTCTAAATTTTTGTGTGATTTTTGGAAATTATTTTAATTTTTTGTGAATTTTTGAATATTTTATTATTTTCATAAATTAATTATATAAATTATTATATTATGATTTTTGGTGTTATCGGTGGTTATTAGTAATTTTAGAATTTAGTTTATAATTTTTGTGAATTTGTGTAATTTTTATAATTATTTTTAGTTTATCTCAATTTTGAAAATATAGGTTATATATATGTTTTGTTAGAAATTATTGGTTAATTATATTTTTTTTTTGATATTATTGAGAAATATGTTGAGAAAATAATTTTTTGTATTTATATAATTTTTTATTGAATTTTGAGTATTATTAGTATTTTATGTGTATTTTCAAATATTAGGGGTAATTTGGTAATTTGGTGGTAATTTTAGTTAAATATTATGTTTATTTGGTTTTAATATTATTTGAGGTATAAAAATGATTTTTATAAATTATTTACTAATTTTAACTAATTAATACTAATTTTTGAAAATTATTTTCAAATAATATATAATATACTACTTTTGTAAATAAGTGGATTTTTAGTAAATTTTAATATGAGTTTGGACTAATTAAGTAATTTGGATTTATAAAATGAATTTTTATTAATATTTGTGGAATTATCGAGGAAATGGATTTTTAATAATATTATATTATTAATTAGGGTTTTTAAGTAATTATTAGGAAAATAATTATTTTTCGTGTTTTAATACTTAATATGCTATATTTTGATATTTGAAGGGCATTTATGGTATTTATTGAATTTCTATATATTTTATTGTGTTATTTGAATTTTTGGTGAATTGTGGACCTCGGTTGGGGATTTCAGTAGTTTGAGATCCCAACCGAGGGTTGTGAGAATTTTATACTCGAAGTGTATTTTTCTTGCAGGACCAGCTCTACTTTTTAGTAGAGAGATGTCCGTTTTACAGAGTAAGTTCTGCCAAATTTTCTGTAGAATTCTTGTAAAATGTGACATCGGGTCTAATTCTTATTTTGTGTCTATCTATGTTTTATAATTCTAGATCGAGTCTCTAGAAGTCTAAGTTAGATTTATTCTGATTCGTAATCGCTTTTGTTGTTTAGTTGCACTAAGACCGAGGCTTAGCGGACCAGTCTCGTGGAGCGCATCCCTGTGAGTTATTATTATATATATACATTGCTATAGGTTGCATGTTTTAGAATTATATGTTTTGAATGTAAAATTTTGCATAATTGCTTTACTAAATGCTTAAGTATATTTTAGGTATATTTTTAGTATATTATTGGTATATTTTTAAATAAATGCATGATTTCCTTTTGATTTATATTCAAATTATGTTTAAGTATATTATTGGTTAATTTTGAGTATATTTCCATATTTAATTGAAATTATTTTACGTATATATACCTGAAATATACTTAGTTTATTTTAGGTATATTTCTGGTATATAAATGGTTTACTTGATCGTTTTGAATGCCATTATTTATTCTTGAATGTATGTTTTATTTTTTTAAATGAAGGATATCGATAGAACGTGCTTCCTAGTGGGTAGCACTAGCATCGAGTATGTACCGGTGTGATAGATTGTAGGTTGAATTATTAACATATTTATGAAAATTATGACTTGATTGATTTGATTAATGTGAGATGTGATTGATGGTGTGATTGTTAGAGCTCGATTGACCAAGTGTCTCGGGGCCAATCACACTAATAGTCAAACTGCTGGAGCTCGATCGACTTAGTATCTCGAGGCCAGTCTACTGTCCAATTGGATTAAGTGAATTTATTTGGAACTAAGTGGGCATGTATGGCTAGAGCGATTTCTATTGATATTTGAGGTTGCAATAACTTAGGGTTCTATTTGATCCTTCATAAACTGATGTTTTTCATAATTAATTATAAAGTAATTTTTAGCATCTATGTGTACCTGCGTGTATATGTATTTATTATATATACTTGAGTATTGCATTTTTCATTTAGTAATGCGTGTATATATATTATAATAATTCACTCAATGAGGTTTGACTCCTCTCAGTTGATGTTTTTACAGGAGAGTCCTCTTCTTCAGACCTCGACAATAGGCCTATCCATCGGATTTCTTCTGCCTTAGCCCTATTATGTAAATTACCTACTTAATTATTTATTAGTATACTCTAGAAAACTGTATTAGTTGTATTTGTAATGGTAGTGAGTTTTAATTATTTTTTTATTTGAGATTTTAATTCAGATGTTTAATCTGAATATTGTATCAGATTATTTCATGATATGAAGGAGATTATTTTATTATATTAAATTAAAATTTTTAATCACAGTATATTTATTTTATTTATTGTATGTTTTATTATTTTAAGGCTTGTTACGGGTTCTAATTCAAAAGAATTCCCATTCCCTAACGCCGATCATGGCCCCCAATTTGGGTCATGACAAAGTTGATATCAAAGAAGAGTTTTGTGTTAGGGCCTTAACTGTTGAGTTGTGGCCTTAGTTTTCAGTATTGTGTTTTCTTTTAAAACTACTATAGTTAATTAAGTTCAAGTATATCTTGATACGTATTCCTTGACTTAGTTTTATGTGTTACTATTAGTTATCTGTCTTGTCTGAATCCTTATATTTGTCCTCAGAATAAGGAGGTGAGCGCTTGTCGCTCCACCGATTGTTGAGGCCGAGGATGATAAGTCCTTCCAGGATGAGGTTTTACCTCATGAGCCGCCAGTGAGGCGTAGAGGTCATGGCAGAGGTAGACCTTGAGGAGCGGCAGGTTACTATAGATAAAGAGAGCTACAAGAAGAGGAACCTATAGAGCCTGAGTTTGATGATATTCCAGTACCTCCAGTTACACTGCCTGTTCAGCCTGCCTATCAGCAGGGTATGTCCGACCCTGAGGCAGCCTTGTTTTATGCTAGAGTCGGCAGGATCATGTTCGATGAGACTTGACCTTTTAGATTTTCTGCATGCAATCGAGACGAGGACTCGAACTGCTCACACTGAGTACCAGTGGATCATGATAGTAGAGCTGTCAATAGAGGAACTAGCCTTGGACTAGTTTATTTAGATGATCCAACCATATAAGATGACGATGACCTGGGCTCAGTTTAAAGAGCGATTCATGAGGAGATTCTGCCCAGAGCCACTTCGTATGAGCTACAGACTTCGACTGACTAGCATTACCCGAGGTGACAGATCTGTTGAGGACTACACCAGAGAATTTCTTCGACTTGGTAGATATGCAGAGGATCTAATACAAGATCAGTACTTCGCAGTCACCACTTATGTCATTAGATTGGGTTCTGCATTTACTGGTATGCTTATAGTAGGCCTTACTCTAGAGTCAGTAATAGAGTTGGCCAAGGAGATTGAGCTGAGGCTAGTTAGGTAAGGAGCTATGTTTGATTATTACCAGTTGGGTGTTTAATCAATTGGATTCCAGACTACTCCATACTCGAATTTTCAAATTGGTTCGAGTAGTAAGTAGAGGGGTCCAACCCAGCAGAGTCAGAAACAACAGTAGAGGGTATATAAGAACAATAGACATGGCGATCGAGGTCAGTATAGATAGTTCAAACTTGGGTCAGGTGCTTCGAGGAGTAGCAGTGGTCGTAGTTCTGAGTCAGCTGCCAATGTTTATCAGACATGCGGCAGAGTTCATCAAGGACCGTGTTACATAACACCGTTGACGTGTTTCAGATGCAGACAGACCAGACATTTTGCCAGATCATGTCCCTATTCTGGTTATCAACAGCTGTAGATTCCGTAATTTCCTTAACAGTTGATTGCTAGTGCAACACCGATTCCTTTTCAGTTGCCTCCAGCCCAGCACTAGAGTTCTACTCAGATTGTTCCTCAGCAAGGTCATGGTAGAGGTACCAGAGGAGGTGCCAGAGGTGTTAGCCAAGCTTCTACCAGCCAGCAGGGAGGTCGAGGTCAGACCAGAGTCCTCCATCTCGCTCAGCAGGATGCTCAGGCATCTAATGCAGTCGTGGCAGGTATTATTTCTATCTGTTACCTGGATGCATGGGTTTTGTTTGATCCGAGTACCACGCATTCGTTTGTTTCTCCTATTTTTGCTTCCAAGTCTTGTTCGCAAGCTTCGAGGATGGCTTTTCCTTTGTCTGTCACCACTCCTCTAAGTGATTCTTTAGACACCGATGTTATTCTTTCTGGTTGTCCAATTTTTGTTGGAGGTAGAGAATTATCCACTGATTTGATTTTGTTAAATGTGATGGAATTCGATGTTATTTTGGGTATGGACTGATTATCTCAACACTATGCCATGGTGGATTATCAGAGTAAAGAGGTGACTTTTAGAATTCCTAGTGAAAAAGAATTTAAGTTTATGGGTGATAAAAGTTCTGCACCTCAAAATCTCATTTATGCTATTACGACTAGGAAGTTGTTGAGGAAGGGTTGTCAGGGATATTTGGCATTAGTCAGGGATACTTCAGTGGAGAATTTATCACTCACATATGTTCCTATTGCCTGTGAGTTTCCTGATGTTTTTCATCAGGAGTTGCCAGATTTACCACCGCACAGAGGGATTGAGTTCTATATAGATGTGGTTCCAGGCATTATCCCTATTTCTATACCACCCTATAGAATGGTTCCTGCAGAGTTAAGAGAGTTGAAGGAGCAGTTACAAGAATTACTAAATAAGGGTTTTATTATACCTATTATTTCTCCTTGGGGTGCACCAGTCCTATTTGTGAGGAAGAAGGATGGTACTCTAAGACTATGCATTGACTACAAAGAGTTGAACAAGGTAATAGTGAAGAATAAGTATCCTCTCCCGAGGATAGATGACTTGTTTGATCAGCTACAGGGTGCACAATTCTTTTCTAAGATTGATTTGAGGTTGGGTTATCATCAGTTGCGGATCAACGAAGCCGATGTTCTTAAAATGGCATTCCGCACTCGATATGGCCATTATAAGTTTCTGGTTATGTCTTTTAACTTGACTAATGCACCAGCAGCTTTTATGGACTTGATGAACGGGGTATTCAGACCATATGTGGATTAGTTTATGGTAGTCTTCATTGATGATATACTGATGTATTCGAGGAATATGGAAGAACATGTATATCACTTAAGGACTGTACTGCAAACACTGAGACAACATCAACTTTATGCTAAATTCTAAAAGTGTGATTTCTAGACGGAAAGTGTTGCCTTTCTTAGATATGTGGTGTCAAAAGAGGGTATCCAGGTTGATCCATAGAAGATTGAGGTAGTGTCTGAGTGGCCTAGACCGACTTCAGTTACTAAGATTCAGAGATTTTTGGGTTTAACTGGATACTATAAGAGGTTTGTACAGGATTTTTCTAGAATTACAGCTCCTATGACTCGCTTGACTCAAAAGAATGTGAGATTTGAGTGGTCAGAAGCTTGTGAGAATAGTTTTCAATTTTTGAAAGAGAAGTTGACCACAGCTCTAGTTTTGGCTTTGCTAATGGAGAAGATAAGTTCATAGTTTATTGTGATGCCTCTAGAGTTGGCCTAGGTTGTGTGTTAATGCAGAATGGTAAAGTGATAGCCTATGCTTCGAGGCAGTTGAAGAAGCATGAACAGAACTATCCTACCCATGACCTAGAGATGGATGCAGTGATCTTTACTCTCAAGATCTAGAAACATTATCTGTATGAGGTGACTTGTCAAATTTTTACTGATCACAAGAGTCTTAAGTACATTTTCCAATAGAGAGATATGAATCTAAGGCAGAGGATATAGTTAGAACTGTTGAAAGATTATGACTGTGAGATTCTATATCACCTAGGCAAGACTAATATGGTAGCAGATGCCTTGAGTTAGAAGTCTTCAGGCAGTCTTACTCATATTAGTATGGAGAGGAGGCCATTGATCTAAGAGTTACATCAGTTAGTGGATCAAGGTCTGATGATGAAGGTGAGTAGATCAGGTGGATTGCTAGCTCAGTTTAAGGTGCGATCTGTGCTGAGAGATAGGATTAAGGCAACTCAGAGCCGAGATCCTATTTTAGAAGAGCTTGCAGAGAATGTTCGAGTAGGGAAGTTCACTGATTTCACACTTGATGATGACGGTATTTTATGGATCAGTGGTAGATTGTGTGTTCCTGATGTGGATAATTTGAGAGAAGAGATCCTAGAGGAAGCACATTCTACAGCTTATAGTGTACATCCAGGTGCCACTAAGATGTACCACAGTATTAGAGACTTGTATTGTTGGGACGGACTAAAGAAGGATGTTGCTGATTATGTTGCTAAGTGTCTGACGTGTCAGTAAGTGAAAGCTGAGCATCAGAAGCCTTTTAGGAAGCTTCAGCCTCTTCCTATTCTTGAGTGGAAGTAGGAAAGGATTACTATGGATTTTATGGTTAGTTTACCTCATTCTAAGGATGGATACGATTCCATCTGGGTGATTATGGACAGGTTGACCAAGTCTGTATATTTCTTGCCTGTGAAAGCCACTTATTCTGTAGCTAGATTGGTGAAGCTATATATGAAGCATATTATATGCCTTCATGGGGTACTTGTGTCCATTGTGTCAGATAGAGGTTTAGTGTTTACCTGTCATTTTTGGCAGAAGCTGCAGGAAGCAATGGGCACCAGGTTGGATTTTAGTACTGCTTTTCATATTCAGATAGATGGTCAATTTGAGAGGACGATCCAGACACTATAAGATATATTGAGAATATGTGTTTTGGATTTGGGAGGTAGCTGGGATGATCATTTGCCACTCATCGAGTTTTCTTATAATAACAACTACCATAGTAGTATTGGAATGGCACCATACGAGGTTTTGTACGGAAGGAAGTGTAAATCCCCTTTGAGTTGGGATGAGATTTGAGAGAGAGCTTTGACTGACCTGAAATGGTTCAAGATGCTGCAGAGAAAGTTGTTGTGATCAAGAGGAGATTAGAGACCGCAGTTAGCAGACATAAGAGCTATACGGATCCTAGACGCAGAGATGTGGAGTTCTAGGTAGGAGACTATATTTTTCTGAAGGTGTCTCCGATGAAGGGTGTTATGAGATTTGGCAATAAGGATAAGCTAGCACTAAAATATATAGGATCGTCCCAGATTCTGGAGAGAGTTGGCATTGTTGCATATCGGTTGGCTTTGCCTTTGAGTATGTCTCAAGTGCATCCGGTGTTTCATATCTCGATGCTGAGGAAGTATGTTTCAGACCCTTCACACGTGTTGCAGCCTGATAGTGTTGAAGTAAATAAAGACTTGACATTCGTGGAAGAACCTATTGTGATCATAGACTATCAAGTTTGACAGTTGTGTTCGAAGTAGATTTTGATGGTCAAGGTGTTGTGGCACAGCAACAGAGTAGAAGAGCATACCTGGGAGATTGAAGCTGAGATGCGAGCTTTTTACCTGTATCTCTTTCCTCCTTGATTCTTGTGTATTTCTTTTCTTGGAATTCAGGGATGAATTCTTATAAGGAGGGAAGACTGTAATGACCCTAGATTTTAAATTATTTTAATAAATATCAGGATATGCAGTGTTAATAAATATGAAAATAAAATTTTATTATTTTATTATTTTGTGAATTATTATTATTATTTTTACATTTAATTATAATTTTCTACGTAACTATATATATTGAAGTTTATTATTTCGGGCAATATTATTTTAATAATGCTTAATTTAGTGCATTAATATTTTAATATTATTATTTTAATAAATTACATTATTGACTTTTATTTTATGAGTAAATATTTTAAGTGTGTGGTGTGTGAATTTAGTATAATATAATAATATATATTATAATATATAGTTTATTAATTTTATATTATATAGTTTTATGTAAATAATATACATACGAAAACTAAAAACCCCATCCCCTTATTTCTCTCTCCCCGATCCTCACCACCATCACTGCCTGCCATCCCGTTCGTCGGTCATCAGAGTGCCTCCTGCCCTTCTGCCATCGACCACCCCTCCCTCTGCTAGCTCCGTCGCCTTCCCTTCCTTCCTTGGCACCGGTAGCGACATCAAGCTTCATTTTGGCCGAGAATTGATTTCCTCGCCGTTCTCCATTTGGCCACCAAATCAAACATTTCCGGTGCTGTTGGACTTCCGGAGCTTCGAGGAGGAGGAATCCAAGATCCTTTCAGCTTGAAAACATGGTTTGGTAAGGTGTTTTACCCATTTTCAATTTCGGTCACTTTAGGGTTTTTATTTTTTTTTCAAGAATTCTTACTTGATTCATGAAAAATCCCTTTACAAAATTTGTTCTCCTTAGCTCAATCTACATCCCTGAATTTTTGTGTGATTTTTGGGAATTATTTTGATTTTTTTATGAATTTTTGAATTTTTTATTATTATTTTATTATTTTCGTAAATTAATTATATAAATTATAATATTGTAATTTTTGGTGTTATTGGTGGTTATTAGTAATTTTAGAATTTAGTTTATAATTTTTGTGAATTTCGTGTAATTTTTATAATTATTTTTAGTTTATGTCAATTTTGAAAATATAGGTTATATATATGTTTTGTTAGAAATTATTGGTTAATTATATTTTTTTTTTTTTGATATTATTGATAAATATGTTGAGAAAATAATTTTTTTGTATTTATATAATTTTTTATTGAATTTTGAGTATTATTAGTATTTTATGTGTATTTTCAAATATTAGGGGTAATTTGGTAATTTGGTGGTAATTGTAGATAAATATTATGTTTAATTGGTTTTAATATTATTTGAGGTATAAAAATGATTTTTACAAATTATTTACTAATTTTAACTAATTAATACTAATTTTTGAAAATTATTTTCAAATAATATATAATATACTATTTTTGTAAATAAATGGATTTTTAGTAAATTTTAATATGTGTTTGGACTAATTAAGTAATTTAAATTTATAAAATGAATTTTCATTAATATTTGTTGAATTATTGAGGAAATGGATTTTTAATAATATTATATTATTAATTAGGGTTTTTAAGTAATTATTAGGAAAATAATTATTTTTGGTGTTTTAATACTTAATATGCTATATTTTGATATTTGAAGGGTATTTATGGTATTTATTGAATTTTTATATATTTTATTGTGTTATTTGAATTTTTGGTGAATTGTGGACCTCGATTGAGGATTTCAGTAGTTCGGGATCCTAACTGAGGGTTGTGAGAATTTTATACTCGAAGTGTATTTTTCTTGCAAGACCAACTGTACTTTTTAGTAGAGAGATGTCCATTTTATAGAGGAGGTTTTGCTAAATTTTCTGTAGAATTCTCATAAAATGTGACATTAGGTATAATTCTTATTTTATGTTTGTCTGTATTTTATAATTCTAGTTCGAGTCTCTAAAAGTCTATGTTAGATTTATTCTGATTTGTGATCGCTTTTGTTGTTTAGTTGTGCCGAGACCGAGGCCTAGCGGACCAGGCCCATTAGACCAATCTCGTGGAGCACATCCCTATGAGTTATTATTATATATATACATTACTTTAGGTTGCATGTTTTAGAATTATATGTTTTGAATGTAAAATTTTGCGTAATTGCTTTACTAAATGCTTAAGTATATTTTAGGTATATTTTTAGTATATTATTGGTATATTTTTAAATAAATGCATGATTTCCTTTTGATTTATATTCAAATTATGTTTAAGTATATTACTGGTTGATTTTGAGTATATTTCTTGATTTAATTGAAATTATTTTACGTGTATATACCTGAAATATACTTAGTTTATTTTAGGTATATATATGGTTCACTTGATCATTTTGAATGCCATTGTATATATTATTTATCCTTGAATGTATGTTTTATTTTTTTTAAATGAAGGATATCGATAGAACGTGCTTCCTAGTAGGCAGCACTATGATCGAGTATGTACCGGTGCGATAGATTATAGGTTGAATTACTAACATATTTGTAGAAATTATGACTTGATTGATTTGATTGATGTGAGATGTGATTGATGGTGTGATTGTTGGAGCTCGGTTGACCAAGTGTCTTGGGGCCAATCACACTAATAGTTAGACTACTGGAGCTCGATCGACTTAGTGTCTCGGGGCCAATCTACTGTCCAGTTGGATTAAGTGAATTTATTTGGAAATAAGTGGGCTTATATGGCTAGAGCGATTTCTATTGATATTTGAGGTTGCAATAACTTAGGGTTCTATTTGATCCTTCATAAACTGATGTTTTTCATAATTAATTATAAAGTAATTTTTAGCATCTGTGTGTACCTGCCTGTATATGTATTTATTATATATACTTGAGGGTTGCATTTGGCATTTAGTAATGCGTGTATATATATTATAATAATTCACTCAGTGAGGTCTGACTCCCCTCAATTGATGTTTTTATAGCAGAGTCCTCTTCTTCAAACCTCAGCAATAGGCCTATCCGTCAGATTTCTTCCGCCTCGGCCCTATTATGTAAATTACCTACTTAATTATTTATTATTGTACTATAGAAAACTGCAATATTTGTATTTGTAACGGTAGTGAGTTTTAATTATTTTTGCTGTTTGAGATTTTAATTCAAATGTTTAATCTGAATATTGTATCAGATTATTTCATGATATGAAGGAGATTATTTTATTATATTAAATTGAAAATTTTAATTATGGTATATTTATTTTATTTATTGTATGTTTTATTATTTTAAGGTTGCTATGGGTTCTGGATTCGAAAGAATTCTCATTCTCTAGCGCTGGTCATAGCCCCCGGTTTGGATCGTGACAAAGTGATTGGAGCA
The DNA here is from genome assembly GCA_947683625.1 of Mallotus nudiflorus. Lineage (NCBI taxonomy): Eukaryota > Viridiplantae > Streptophyta > Magnoliopsida > Malpighiales > Euphorbiaceae > Mallotus > Mallotus nudiflorus. The sequence goes on from CANTUR010001505.1 coordinate 109,316, forward strand.
ATGATCAAAAGGAAGAAAGAAAACTATAAAAATAAGAAAGCTATGATCACTCTACTCTCTTCCATGACAAGAGAAGAAAGAGACAAGCTTTAATATTGTATTTCGATCAAGGAAATGTGGGAGACCTTAGAGAATTATTATGAAGGCAATGTACAAGGAAGAAGCAAGAAGGTTCAACTTCATATGTAAGAATATGAACTCTTCAAAATGAACCCTCAAGAAACTATTATGGAGATGATAAATCACCTCAACGTTCTTCTTACCACCCGTGTCACGACCCAAAACAGGGGGCCATAACCGGCGCTTGTGTAATATCCCGAGTTTTTAAATAATTTTAAACTGCATCAGGATATGCAGTGTTAATAATTTTAATATATATTTATGATTATTTAATTAGTTTGTTATTTATTAAAGTCATTTTTAATTATTTTAAGTCTTTTACGTAAAATTTTTCCGAGAGTTTTATTTTCGGGGAAGTTAAAACGTAAATAAATAAATATTAATTATTTTAAGCGGTTTTATGAAGTTGCATGAGTCCATGCATAATTTGAAAGTGTCGAATAAAATATATAGGTATACATGCATTTAAATTAAATTAGGGTTTATTTTAGTTAAACTAAACTATATTATATAGTTTTAATATTAATTAAGTGTGTATGTATGTATATGTGTGTATATATATTAATAAAATATGTGTGTGGTGCATATTTATTGTGCACATAATATTATATATTAAAATAATATAAAGATAGATATATATATACATATATACAAATAATATATATATATATATATATATATATATATATATATATATATATATATATATATATATATATAATATAAAGTTTGCAAAAATTACAAGTGTGCCATTATTTTCCTCTTCTTCCTCCTAATCATTCCCTTCACCATTTCCGGCACCAGTCATTCCATTTTCTTCATGTCACTGTGCTTTTCGGCGTGCCACTTTCCCTTCCAGCCCTTTCCGCCGCCCCAAGCTTCCATTTCCAGCATTGTTTAGTCGGATTTCCTTCTAGAAGCCGAGAGTTGCTCCGATCGCCGTTCACCGACTTTTCGGCCACCATTTGGAGTGCCATCAGTCTCTATTTCTTCCTTGAGCTCTGGTGAGTCCATTTCTAAGCTTTGTTTCACTTAAATTAGTTTAGATTCCCCTAGGTTTTGAATTTTTATTTTCAGCCAACTAGGGTTCTTGAATTTTTTTAGCTTTAATATTGATGATTCAAGCAAAATTCCTTCACAAAGATTAATCCTAGTAGCTCAATCTACCTTTGTGAATTTTTTTAGAATTTTTTGGAATTATATTTGATTTTTGTGAATTTTTTATTATTTTATTAATATTTTCTAATTTTCATAAATTAATTAATTCAATTATGAAATTGTGATTTATGGTGTTTATAGGTGTTAAAATGAATTTTAAAAATTTATTTGTAATTTTTATGATTTTTATATAACTATTATGAATTTATTTAGTTTATGTGATTTTTGGAAAATTAGGTTAATTATGTGTTTTATTGAAATTAATTGGTTAATTGAGTATAATTATGGATTTATTTGAATTATATGTTGAGAAATTAATTTTTGAGTAACTATATTATTTTTGGCAAATTTTTGAATAATTATAGTGAATTTATATATAGTAGGGGTATTTTGATAATTTGGCACTAAATTGACTAAAAATATAATTAAATTGGTTTTCATAGTTATCTGAGGTATAAAAATGATTTATACAAATTATTTTGTATTTTTAACTAATTAAAATTATTTTTCGTAAATTATTTTTAAATTATATATAATATACTATTTTTGTAAATAAATGAGTTTTTATTGATTTTTAATATGCTTTAGGGTTAATTATGTAATTTGGATTTATAAAATGTATTTTGGTTAACATTTATGAATTTATCGAGAATTATAGATTTTTAATAATATTTAATTAAAATTAGGGTTTTATTTTAATTATCGGTAAAATAATTATATTTAGCATTTGAATTTCTAATTTGCTATATTTTGAGTATTAAAGGGGATTTTTGGTATTTTTTTGGCATTTTAAATGTTTTTTGTATTATCTCGTGAATTGTGAACCTCAGTTGGTGGAATTGTAATTTGGGAGTCCGACTGAGGGATTGTGTGGCGATATATTTTTGAAGTGTGTTTCTTTACAGGACCAGCTCTACTCTTTGAGTAAAGAGATGTCCGTTTTATAGGGGAGGTTCTGTCGGATTTTAGGTAGAATTCTCGTAAAACGTGATATCCAGTCGAATTCCTATTCTAATTTTTGTGTCCGATATTCTTAGATCGAGTCTTTAGGAATTTCGTTAGATTTATTCTAATTCCGTATTGTCATTTGTTTGTTTAGTTGCTCTGAGATCGAGGCCTAGTGGACTAGGCCCGTTGGACCCATCTCGTGGAGCACAATAATTGTGAGTTGTTATTCTAACACTATTTGAGGTTACGATTTTCTAGGGTTCTATTTGATCCTTCATAATCGGATGTTATTTTCATTATTTATATAAAATGATTTTGCTACATCTGCGTGATTTTGCCTGTATATAGATTTATTATATATACTATTGAATGTGTGCATTGTCATTTAGCTATGCATGTATATATATTATAACAATTCACTCAGTAAGGTCTGATTCCCCTCCGTTGACTATTTTTTAGGAGAGTCATCATCTTCAGACCTCAATAGCAGACCCATACGCCGGATTTCTTCTGCCCCGGCTTTACTATGTAAACTGCTCACTTGACTTTATTTTATAATCTAGACACTGCAGTAGTTGTAGTCAGTTGTGAGATTTATGTATTATATAAGTTTGAGATTTGTATTTTTAATGATTTGAATTGAGATTTGTATTAAAAGATTATTTATTTATGAGATGAGTTTGATTATTTAAATCCATTGGTGTATTATTATTTTATTTTATTTATGAGATTTATTTTTGCTGCAAGTTATTTTATTTATATTATTATTATTGCATGTTTTATTTTATTTTAAAGGCTTGTTACGGGTTTCAGATTCGAAAGAATTCCCATTCCCTAGCGCCGGTCATGGCCCCTATTTTTGGTCGTGACAAAGTTGGTATCAGAGAGAAGTTCTGTGTCAGGGCTTAGTTAACTGAGTTGTGGCCCTAGTTTTCAGTGTTGTGTTTTCTTTGAAACTACTGCAGTGAATTAGGTTCGAGTATGTCTTGATAAGTATTCCTTGATTTAGTTTTCTGCATTATTCCTCCGTTGTCTATTTTGTCTGAATCCTTTTATTTATCTTTTTAGAATAAGGAGGCGAGCACATGTCACTCCACCAGTCGTTGAGGTCGAGGATGATGAGTCCTTTCAGGATGAGGTTTTATCTCCTAAGCCACCAGTTAGATGCAGAGGTCATGGTAGAGGTGGACCTCGAGGAGCGGCAGGTCACCGTAGACAGAGAGAGATACAGGATGAGGAGCCTGTAGAGCCTGAGTACGAGGATGTTCATGTACCTCCAGTTGTTTCGCCTGTTCAACCTGCCTATCAGCAGGGTATGTCTGACCCTGAGGCAGCTCTGTTCTATACCAGAGTTGGCAGGATCACTTTTAATGGGACTTTCGATCCTCTAGACTTCTTGCATACGATCGATACTAGGACTCGGATTGCTCACACCGAGTACCAGCGGATCATGATAGTTGAGCTTTCAGTTGAGGGACTAGCCTTAGACTGGTTTATTCAGATGATCCAGTCGTACATGATGACGATGACTTGGGCTCAGTTTAGAGAGCGATTTATGAGGAGATTCTACCCAGAGCCACTTCGCATGAGTTATCATCTTAGATTGACTAGTATTTCTCGCAGTGACTGATCTGTTGAGGAGTATACTCGAGAGTTCCTCTGGCTAGGTAAATATGCAGAGGATCTGATGCGAGACCAGTATTTTACAGTCACTACCTACGTCACCAGATTGGGTTCTGCATTTGCTGGTATGCCTACAGCGGGCCTTACTTTGGAGTCAGTTATTGAGTTGGCCAAGGAGATTGAGCTGAGGCTAGTCAGGTAGGGAGCTATGCCTGATTATTACCAGCTAGGTGTTCAATCAGGTGGATTTTAGACGACTCCGTACTCAAATTTTTAGACTGGTTCGAGTTGTCAGTAGAGAGGTCCAGATCAGCAAAGTTAGAGATAGCAATAGCGAGTACATCGGAGTAGTAGACATGGTCGTGGAGGTCAGCGTAGACCTTTCAGACTCGGATTAAGTGCTTTGAGTAGCAACAGTGGTCGTAGTTCTGGATCAGCTGCCAATGTTTGCCAGACCTATGGTAAATTCCATTAGGGACCGTGTTACATGACACCGCTAACATGCTTCAGATGCGGGCAGATAGGACATTATGCTAGATCGTGTCCTTATTCTGGGTTTCAGTAGCCGTAGATTCTGCGATTTCCTCAGCAGTCGATTGTTAGTGCTGCACCCGTTCCTTTTCAGTTGCCTCCAGCCTAGCATTAGAGATCCACTCAACTTATTCCCCAGCAGGGTCGTGGTAGAAGTGCCAGAGGAGGTGCCAAAGGTGTTGGCCAGGCTTCTACCAGCCAGCAGGGAGGTCAAAGATAGGCCAAAGTCTTTCATCTCACTCAACAGGATGCTCAAGCATCTAATGCAGTCGTGGCAGGTATTGTTTCTGTCTGTTACCTGGATGCATAGGTTTTATTTGATTCGGGTGCCACACATTCATTCGTTTCTCCTATTTTTGCTTCCAAATCTTGCTGGCAAGCTTCGAGGATGGCTTTTCCTTTGTCTGTCACCACTCCTCTAAGTGATTCTTTGGACACGGATGTTGTTCTTTCTGGTTGTCCAATTCTCGTGGGAGATAGAGAATTATCTATTGATTTGATTCTGTTGGATGTGATGGAGTTCGATGTTATTTTGGGTATAGATTGGTTATCTCAGCACTATGCCATGGTGGATTGTCAGAGTAAAGAGGTGACTTTCAGAATTCCTGGTGAAGAAGAATTTAAGTTTGTGGGTGATAGGAGTTTAGCACCTCAGAATCTCATTTATGCTATTATGGCTAGGAAGTTGCTGAGGAAAGGTTGTCAGGGATATTTGGCATTTGTCAGGGATACTTCAGTGGAGAAGTTTTCACTCATAGATGTTCCTGTTGCTTGTGAGTTTCCTGATGTTTTTCCTGAGGAGTTTCCAGGTTTACCACCTCAAAGAGAGATTAAGTTTTGTATAGATGTGGTTCCAGGTACTATCCCTATAACTATGCCACCCTACAAAATGGCTCTTGCAGAGTTGAAAGAGTTAAAGGAGTAGTTGCAAGAGTTGTTAGATAAGGGTTTCATTAGACCCAGTGTTTCTCCTTGGGGTGCACCAGTCCTGTTTGTGAAGAAAAAGGATGGTACCTTGAGACTGTCCATTAACTACAGAGAACTGAATAAGGTGACAGTAAAGAACAAGTATCCTCTCCCGAGGATAGATGACTTTTTTGATTAGCTACAGGGTGCACAGTTATTTTTTAAGATTGATCTAAGGTCAGGTTATCATCAGCTGTGGATCAGTGAAGCCGACGTTCCTAAAACGGCATTCCACACTTGATATGGCCATTATGAGTTTCTGGTGATGTCTTTTGGTTTGACTAACGCACCAACATCTTTGATGGACTTGATGAACAGGGTATTCAGACCGTATGTGAATCAGTTTATGGTAGTCTTCATCGATGATATACTAGTATATTCAAGGAGTATGGAGGAGCATGTATATCACTTGAGGACTATACTATAGACATTGAGAGAACATCAACTTTATGCTAAATTCTCGAAGTGTGATTTCTGGATGGAGAGTGTTTCTTCCCTTGGACACGTGGTGTCTGAAGAAGGTATCGAGGTTGATCCACAAAAGATTGAGGCAATGATTGAGTGGCCTAGACCGACTTCTATTATAGAGATTCATAGTTTTCTAGGTTTAACCGGGTACTATAGGAGGTTTGTATAGGATTTTTCCAAAATTACAGCCCCTATGACTCGCTTGACTTAGAAGAATATTAGATTTGAGTGGTCTGAAGCTTGTAAGAACAGTTTTCAGTTGCTGAAGGAGAAGTTGACCACAACTCTAGTGCTAGCTTTGTCTAATGGTGTAAACAAGTTCACAGTTTATTGTGATGCCTCTAGAGTTGTCCTTGGTTGTGTGTTGATGTAGAATGGTAGGGTGATAGCCTATGCTTTGAGGTAGTTGAAGAAGCATGAGTAGAACTATCCTACACGTGACCTTGAGATGGCTGCAGTGATCTTTGCTCTCAAGATCTAGAGACATTATCTGTACGGGGTAACTTGTGAGATTTTTACTGATCACAAGAGCCTTAAGTACATTTTCCAGTAGAGAGATCTGAATTTGAGAAAGAGGAGATGGTTGGAATTATTGAAAGAGTATGACTGTGAGATTTTATATCATCCGGGTAAGGCTAATGTAGTAGCAGATGCCTTGAGTAGGAAGTCCTCAGGCAGTCTTGCTCACATCAGTGTGGAGAGGAGACCATTGATCCAGGAGTTGCATCTGTTGGTGGATCAAGGTCTGATGATGATGATTAGTAGGTCAGGTGGACTGCTAGCGCAGTTTAAGGTGCGATATGTACTGAGGGATAGGATTAAGGCAGCTCAGAGCCGAGATCCTATTCTAGAAGAGCTTGCAGAGAATGTCCGAGTAGGGAAGTTCACTAATTTCACACTCGATGATGATGGTGTATTGTGGATTAGTGGTAGATTATGTGTTCATGATGTGGATAATTTGAGAGAAGAGATCCTAAAGGAAGCACATTCTACAACTTACAGCGTACATCCGAGTGTCACTAAGATGTACCATAGTATCAAAAATTTATACTGGTGGGATGAACTGAAGAAGGATGTCGCTGATTATGTTGCTAAGTGCTTGACGTGTCAACAAGTGAAAGCTGAACATCAGAAGCCTTCAGGGAAGTTTAGCCTCTTCCTATTCCTAAGTGGAAGTGGGAAAGGATAACTATGGATTTTTTTATTGGTTTACCTCGTTCTAAAGATGGATAGTTATGGAATCGTATCCATCTTTAGAACGAGGTAAACTGACCATAAAATCTATAGCTATCCTTTCCCACTTCCACTCAGGAATAAAAAGAGGCTGAAGCTTCCCAGAAGGCTTCTGATGTTCAGCTTTCACTTACTGACGCGTCAAGCACTTAGCAACATAATCAGCGACATCCTTCTTCAGTCCGTCCCACTAATACAAGTCTCTGATACTGTGGTACATCTTAGTGACACTCGGATGTACGCTATAGGCTATAGAATGTGCTTCCTCTAGGATCTCTTCTCTCAAATTATCCATATCAGGAACACACAATCTACCATTGATCCACAAAACACCATCATCATTGAGTGTGAAATCAGTGAATTTCCTTGCACAGACATTCTCTGCAAGCTCTTCCAGAATAGGATCTTGGCTCTAAGCTGCCTTAATCCGTTCTCTCAGTACAGATCACACCTTAAATTGAGCTAGCAGTCCATCTGATCTATTAATCTTCATCATCAGACCTTGATCCACTAACAGATACAACTCCTAGATCAACAATCTCCTCTCTACACTAATATGAGCAAGACTGCCTAAGGACTTCCTACTCAAGGCATCTGCTACCACATTAGCCTTGCCTGGATGATATAAAATCTCACAGTTATAATCTTTCAATAGTTCCAACCATCTCCTCTACCTCAGATTTAGATCTCTCTGCTGGAAAATGTACTTAAGGCTCTTATGATCAGTAAAAATCTCATAAGTCACCCCGTATAGATAATGTCTCCAGATCTTGAGAGCAAAGATCACTACAGCCATCTTAAGGTCATGTGTAGGATAGTTCTGTTCATTCTTCTTCAATTGCCTCGAAGCATAAGCCATCATCCTACCATTCTGCATCAATACACAACCTAGGCCAACTCTAAAGGCATCACAATACACTGTGAACTTGTCCACACCATTAGGCAAAGCTAACACTGAGGTTATGGTCAACTTCTCTTTCAGCAACTGAAAACTATTCTCACAAGCTTCTGACCACTCAAATCTTACATTCTTCTGAGTCAAGTGAGTCATAGGAGCTGCAATCTTAGAAAAATCCTATACAAACCTCCTATAGTACCCGGCTAAACCCAGAAAATTTTGAATCTCTGTAACTGAAGTTGGTCTAGGCTACTCAGACACTGCCTCAATCTTCTGTGGATCAACTTGGATACCTTCTTTAGACACTACATGTCTAAGAAATGCAACACTTTCCATCTAGAAATCACACTTCGAGAATTTAGTGTAAAGCTGATGTTCTCTCAGTGTTTGTAATACAGTCCTTAAGTGATATACATGCTCTTCCAAACTCCTCGAATACACTAGTATATCATCGATGAAGACTATCACAAACTGATCCACATATGGTCTGAATACCCTGTTCATCAGGTCCATAAAAGCTATTGGTGCATTAGTCAAGCCAAAATACATCACCAGAAATTCATAATGGCCATATCGAGTGCGGAATGCCGTTTTAGGAACATCGACTTCGCTGATCCGTAACTAATAATAACCCAACCTCAAATCAATCTTGGAAAAGAACTGTGCACCCTGTAGCTAATTAAAGAAGTCATCTATCCTTGGGAGAGGATACTTGTTCTTCACTATCACCTTGTTCAACTCTCTATAGTCAATGCACAATCTCAGGGTACCATCCTTCTTCTTCATAAACAGGACCGGTGCACCCTAAGGAGAAACACTGGGTCTAATAAACCCTTATCTAACAACTCTTACAACTGCTCCTTTAACTCTTTCAACTCTGCAGGAGCCATTCTGTAGGGTGGCATAGATATAGGGGTAGTGCCTGGAACCACATCTATACAGAACTCAATCTCTCTTTGAGGTGGTAAACCTAGCAACTCCTCAGGAAAAATATTAAGAAACTCACAAGCAACAGGAACATTTATGAGTGACAACTTCTCCACTGAAGTATCCCTGACCAATGTCAAATATCCCTGATAGCCCTTCCTCAATAACTTCCTAGTCATAATAGTAGGGATGAGAATCTGAGGTGCTGAACTCCTATCAACCACAAACTTAAATTCTTCTTCACCAAGAATTTTGAAAGTCACCTTTTTACTCCGATAATCCACCACGGCATAGTGCTGAGATAACCAATCCATACCTATAATGACATTAAACTCCATCACATTCAACAGAATCAAATCAACAGATAATTCTCTACCTCCAATAAGAATTGGATAACCAGAAAGAACAACATCGGTGTCCAAAGAATTGCTTAAAAGAGTGGCGACAGACAAAGGAAAAGCCATCCTTGAAGCTTACCAACAAGACTTGAAAGCAAAAATAGGAGAAATAAATGAACGTGTGACACCCAGATCAAATAGAACCCATGCATCCAGGTAATAGACAGAAATAATACCTGCCATAACTGCATTAGATGCCTGAGCATCCTGCTGATTGAGATGAAAGACTCTAGCATGTCCTTGACCTCCCTGCTGGCTGGTAGAAGCCTGGCCAACACTTCTGGCACCTCCTCTAGTACCTCTACCATGACCCTGCTGGGGAACAATCTAAGTGGAACTCTGATGCTGGGCTGGAGGCAAATGATAAGGAACGGGTGCAGCACTAGCAATTGATTACTGAGGAAATCCTAGAATCTGAGGCTGTTGATACCCAGAATAGGGGCACGATCTAGCAAAATGTCCCATCTGCCCACATCTGAAACACGTCAACGGTGTCATGTAACACGATCCTTGATGGACTCTGTCGCAGGTTTGACATACACTAGTAGCTGACCCAGAACTATGACCACTGCTACTGCTTGAAGCACCTGACCCAAGTCTAAACGGCCTACACTGACCTCCACAGCCATGTCTACTGCTCTGATGTACCCGCTGCTGCTGTCTCTGAGTCTGATGGGCTAGACCCCTCTGCTGACTACTCGATCCAATTTGAAAACTTGAGCACGAAGTAGTCTGGAATCCACCCAACTGAATGCCCAATTGGCAATAATCAGGCATAGCTCCTTGCCTGACTAGCCTCAACTCAATCTCTTTGACTAGCTCAATCACTAACTCCAGAGTAAGGCCAGCTGTAGGCATACCAGTAAATGTAGAACCCAATCCGATGACGTATGTGGTGATTGTGAAGTATTGGTCTCGCATCAGATCCCCTGCATATCTGCCAAACCAGAGGAACTCTCGAGTATAATCCTCAATAGATCTATCACCGTGAGAAATACTGGTCAATCAGAGTCAATAACTCATGCAAAGTGGCTCTGGGAAAAATCTCCCCATGAATCGCTCTCTGAATTGAGCCTAGGTCATCGTCATCATATACAGCTGGATCATCTAAATAAACCAGTCCAGGGTTGGTCCCTCTACAGAAAGCTCTACTTTCATAATCCACTGGTACTCGGTGTGAGCAATCTGAGTCCTAGTCTCGATCGCGTGCAGAAAATCCAATGGATCAGATGTCCTATCGAAGGCAATTCTGCCAACTCTAGCATAGAACAGAGTTGCCTTAAGGTCAGACATACCCTGCTGATAGGTAGGCTGAACAGGCTGAACTACTGGAGGTACAAGAACATCCTCGTACTCTGGATCTACAGGCTCTTCATCCTGTATCTCTCTCTTCCTATGGTGACCTATCGTTCCTCAAGGTCTACCTCTGCCATGACCTCTGCGCCTGACTAGCGGCTCAGGAGGTAAAACCTCATCCTGGAAGGACTTATCATCTTCAGCCTCAATGACTGATGGAGCGACACGCGCTCCCCTCTTTATTCTTAAAAGACAAATAGAAGGATTCAGACAATGGAGGATAACGTAGAAAACTAAATCAATGAATACCCATCAAGACATACTCAAACCTAATCCACTGTAGTAGTTTCAAAGAATACATAACACTGAAAACTAGGGCCACAACTCACACAACTAGGCCCTGACACAGAACTCAGCTCTGATACCAACTTTGTCATGACCCAAAACAGGGGGCCATGACCGGCGCTAGGGAATGGGAATTCTTTCGAATCCGAAACCCATAGCAAACCTTAAAAATAAAAGCATGCAATATAATAAAATAAATAAAATATTATGTAGCGAAATTAAATCTCAAAAGTAAAATAATAATTCATCAACTCATTTAATAACATAAAATCCATCTCATATAGCATAAAATCTTTCAGTACAAGTTTTCGGTTTAAACTTTTGAAATTTAAATCTCATACATATATATAATTATAAATGCAGCTCACTACAACAACTATTGCAATGTTTAGAATACAAAATAAACTCAAGTAAGCAGTTTACCCAATAAGGCCGGAGCAGAAGAAATGTGATGTATAAGCCTGCTACTGAGGTCTGAGGACAAAGACTCTCCTGAAAAAGAAATCAACGAAGGGGAGTTAGACCTCACTGAGTGAATTGTTATAATATATATGCATGCATAACTAAATGTCAAATGCAGACACTCAACAGAATATATATAATAAATATATACAAGTAAATACACACAGATGCTGAAATCACTTTATATATAATACTAAAAAATATCAGTTTATAAAGGATCAAATAGAACCCTAAATGATCGTAACCTCGAATAGTATTAGACAACACTCTAGACATACAAGCTCACTTATTCCAAATAAATTCACTTATTCCATTTGGACAGTAGACTGGCCTTGAGACACTAAGTCAACCGAGCTACAACAGTCTGACTATCAGTGTGATTGGCCCCAAGACACTTAGTCAACCGAGCTCCAGCAATCACACTCTCAAATCACATCTCACATCAATCAGATCAATCAACAAGTCATAATCCACCAATAGGTTAGTAATTTAACATAAAATCTATCGTCGTACTGGTATGTACTCGGTCTTAGTGTTGCCCACTAGGTAGCACATTCTATTGATATCCTTCATTAAAATAAACTCATACATTCGTAAAATAAATGATGCATGATATTAATTTAAATGACAATATAAACCATATATATACTAGAAATATACCAAAAATAAACTGAGTATATTTCGAGTATATATATGTCAAATAAATTCAGTTCAATTTTAAAATAAACCAAAAATAAACCATATATATACTTTAAAAACAACTTAGGTATAATGCAAAGGTAAAACATGCATTAAATTCAAAATATACCAAAAATATACTAAAAATCTATCTAAAATATACTTAAGCATTTATTAAATCATTTATGCATAATTCATACAATTAAAACATATATTTCTAAAAACATGCAACCTAAATACACGTATATATAAAATAATAACTCACAGTTGTGCACTCCACGAGATGGGTCCGACGGGCCTGGTCCACTAAGCCTCGGTCTCGGCGCAACTAACAAATAAAATATTAACACAAAATTAGAATAAATCTAACTTAATTTCTAGACACTCAATCTAGAATTCTAGACACGGACAAGGAATAGAGATTTGACCGAATGTCACGTTTTACGAGAATTTTACCAAAATTTTGATAGAACCTCCTCTGCAAAACGGATATCTTTCTACTTAAAAAGTAGAGCCGGTCCTACAAGAAAACACACTTCAAATACTGAATATCCACACCATCCCTAGGTCAGATTCCCAAACTATAATTTCACCGACCGAGGTTCACAATCCACAAGATATACACAAAATACATATTAAAATTTCATAAATACCAAAAATACCCTATATATACCAAAATATAGCAAATTTAAATATTTAAACACTAAAAATAATTATTTCACCGATATTTACTTAAAAACCCTAATGTTAATATAATATTATTAAAAATCAATAATTCTCGATAAATTCACAAATATTAACAGAAATTCATTTTATAAATCCAAATTACTTAATTAATCCAAAAACATACTAAAAAAACCAATTTATTTACACAAATAGTATATTATATATAATTTAAAAATAATTTTTGAAAAATAGTTTTAATTAGTGAAAAATAGTAAATAATTTGTAAAAATTATTTTTATACCTTAAATAATTATTAAAACCAATTTAACTTAATATTCAACTAAAATTTCTACAAAATTACCAAAATACCCCTAATATATAATAATTCACATAATATACAATAATTATTCAAAAATTCACTAAAAATTATATAATTACCCAAAAATTATTTTCTCAACATATAATTCAATAAAATCAATAATTATACTCAATTAACCAATAAATTTTAATAAAATACACATTTAACCTAAATTTCTAAAATTCACATAAACTAAATAAAATTGTATTAATTACAAAAAAATCACAAAAATTATAAATTAAATTCTATAATTATTTTCAACCACTATAAACACCAAAAATCATAATTTCACAATTTATTTAATTAATTTAAGAAAATTAGAAAATATTAATAAAATAATCAAAAATTCACAAAAATCAAAATAAATTCCAAAAATTCTACAAAAATTCCAAGTTGTATATTAAGCTAAGATAAGTAACTTTTGTGAAGGAATTAAGCTTTAATCTCTAAGATAAAAGTTCAAAAAATTAAAGAAACAAAAATGGCTGAATTGAACAAATTGCTCACCACCAAAATTTAAGCCAAACCAAGTAAAACCAAGCTTATAAATGCACTCACTGGAGCTCAAGGAAGAGAATGAGACCAGCAGTGTCCAATTTGGTGGCCGGAATCAAGGTGAACGGTGATGAGGTCAATTTTCGGCTTCTCGGCCAAAATCAAGCTAAACGGCGCTGGAGAAGGGTGCTGCTGGCCGCGAAACTGGCTGGGAATGGTGGTGGCACGCTGGGAGGCACACCGACAATAGGTGGCTAGCGTTGCAAAGGGAGAAGATGGTGATGGGGGCGTCGGGATGAAGGAGAAAGGGGGAGGGGTAGGTTTTGTAATTTTTGTATGTGTATATATATATATATATATTTATAATAATAATAATAATAATAATATAACTTTATATTATTATAATATAAACTAATAATATATACACATTAAACACACACCACACACTTAATACACACACACATAAATATATACATATACATATATATATAACACACATAATAATAATAAATGTATAATATATATACATAATTTTAAATATCAAACCCTAATATTATAATAATATAAATGCATGTATATGTATATATTTTAATATGAAAAATATTAATCATGCATGAAACCATGCAATTTAATAAAATAAAATAACATTAATCAATAAATTATTATTTAAATATTATTTCCCAAAATAATAGGTCTCGAAAAAATTTTTACGTAGAAAACTTTAAATAACTTAAAATAACATTAATTATTAACAAAATAATTAATACTGCATATCCCGATACAGTATAAAAATATTTTAAAACTCGGGTTTTTTACAACCCGCAAGAAACTTGGAAAACATTTCTCCAATGAAGAGGTGAATAACAAGATTTTAAAAATCCTACTTAAGAAGGATTGGGAATCTCGGGCCACTTCAATTGAGGAAGCTCAAGACCTCTTTACTCTTTCAACCAATGTGCTTATTGGAAAGCTCCTAACACATGAGCTTACAATCAAATAAAGATGTGAAGAGCAAGAAGAGAAGGAGGAGAATAAAAAGAACATAGCACTAAAAGCTATTCAAGAAGATAGTGAAGAAGAAAGCATTAAATATTTTATTGACAAAGATGGTGATATTGCCATGCTCACTAGAAACTTTAAAAAATTCTTAAAAATAAAGAATTCCTCAAGACTAAGAGACTTTAATAAGAAGTTCGAAGGAGATGACAAGAAAAGAACTAAAGAAATTACTTGTTATGAATGTTAGAAACCGAGACATATCCAAAGTGAGTGCCCCAAACTCAAATTCAAGAACAAAAGAGTAAAGGATAGGAAGAAAACCTTCAAAGCTACTTAGGATGATGACTCCTTTGAATTCGAAAAGGAAAAGGAACAATAAGAAGTGGCCAATCTTTGCTTTATGGCCCTTGAAAATGAAAATGAGGTACCATCTACTTCTAACTCCTCTTGTGATGATTATTGTGATTATGATGAATATGATAATGATGATGTTGAGAGCTCTATTGTGAGTAAACTCTTACTTAAATGCAAAAACTTATTATTTAAGAAGAAACATTATAAACATGAGTTAGCTAGCTTGACCAAAGAATTTGAAAATTTGAAGAATAATTTTGCTAAGCTTGTTAAATTAAATGAAAAAGTTACTTATGTGTAATAATCTTAGTTTTTAAATTATTTTAATATAAGTTGAGATATGCAGTGTTAATAAATTTTAAATGTTATTTTTTTATTGTTATTTATTTGTGATCAATAATCGTATTTTTGTTGTATATATATTTTCTTACGTAAAATAATTTAATTAAATTCTATTATTTAGAAGTTTTGCAATCACCATCATTATTTTTTTATTATTATTAGTATTACTATTATGCATGTGCATTATTATTTGTATTATTATTTTTATTAATTTACATTATTTATATTATTATTAAATAATTTAATAACATGTGTATTTTATTTGTATGTGTGTAAGTATATATATTATATATTTGTGTGGTGGAGAATTGTCAAACATAATGTTAAATTATATTATAATATATAATTTTATTATAAAGTTTATAATATATACATATATACATACAAACATACAAGCAAACACAGAACCAAGCATAGCCTTCTTCTTCCTCACGCACGTTCGAGCCCCTACCATCGGTGTGCCTCTTGCCGCTCTGACACTGGATAGCCAACCTCCTCCCTTCAGCCTTCATCGTCGTCGCCTGCTCTTCCCTCTCTAGTCGTTGATTCTACAGAAACGACAGCGACAACAAGTTAAAGCTCCTAGCCATCGGTCACTTTCCCGACCACCATTTCGAGCACCGTCGGTCTCTATCAACTCCTTGAGCTCTTGTGGTTCTTATTCCAAGCTCCATTTGAGCTTAAACTCGATTGTTTATGAGTTTTCTTGATTTTTTTATTTTAAGCTTTTATGTTTTTTATTTTTTTTGAGTTGATTTTTTGTTGATTTAGGCAAACTCCCTTAAGAAAAGTTGTTCCTAGTAGCTTGATCTTCATGAAAAATTTTGTTTTTGAATTTTTGGAATTTATGTTAATTTTTGTGAATTTTTGAATATTTTATTATTATTTATTGAATTTTCGTAAATTAATTTATTAAATTATAAATTTGGTATATTTGGTGTTATTATAAATTATTATTAATTTTAGTGTTGAGATAATAATTTTTTTGATTTTTATATAATTTTTATAAATATTTTTAGTTTATGTCAATATTAGAAAATTAGGTTAAAGTTGAGTTTTTATTGAAATTATTGGTTAAATATGTATTTTAGTTGATATTATATATTATCTGTTGAGAAAATAATTTTTATGATTTTATAGAATTTTTGAGTAATATTAGTATTAATATGTATATTTTGAATTATTAGGGTAAGTGTATAATTTTATTAAAATTATAGCTAAATATTATATTTTAGTTGGTTTTATAATTATTTAAGATATTAAAATGATTTTTACAAATGATTTACTATTTTTAACTAATTAATTCTAATTTTTGAAAATTATTTTCAAATAATATATTATATATTATTTTGGTAATAAAATGGGGTTTTATAACTTTTTGTTATATATTTGGGTTAATAAGTTATTTGGATTTATAAAATGAATTATTATTATTTTATGTGTAATTATTGGAAAATTTTATTTTTAATAATATTATATTATTATTTTGGGATATTTACGTAATTATTGTGAAATTAATTATATTGAGTGTTTTAATGATTAAATATGCTATATTTTGATATTTTGAGGATATTTATTGGTTTTTAATATATTTATTGTATTATTTAGATTTTTGGTGAATTGTGGACCTCGGTTGGGGAAATTATGCAGTTCGAGATCCCAACCAAGGGTTGTGTGAATTCCAGTTTTAGAAGTGCATTTTTTTTTGCAGGACCAGCTCTACTTTTTAGTAGAGAGATGTCCATTTTACAGAGGAAGAAGTTCTGCCAAATTTTTGGTAGAATTCTCGTAAAATGTGACAACGGATCAACTTTGAAATTCTGTTTGTCTGTGTTCTATAATCTTAGATCAAGTCTCTTTAGAGGTTTAAGTTAGATTTATCCTGATATTCATTATTATTTTATTATTTAGTTGCACTGAAACCGAGGCCTAGTGGACCGAGCCTATCGGACCAGTCTCAAGGAGCGCAAACTTGTGAGTTGTTATTTTATATATATATCGCACTTAGGTTGCATGTTTTAGAATATATATGTTTTTAATGTGTAATTATTCATAAATTGTTTTATTAAATGTTTAGTATATTTTAGATATATTTTTAGTATATTTTGTATATATTTCTAAAAAAATGCATGTTTTATCTTCGATATATACCTAGCATGTTTTTAGTATATTATTGGTTTATTTTTGGTATATTTCATGTTTGATTTGATTTTATTTGACATATATATACTTGAAATATACTTAGTATATTTTTGGTATATATATGGTTTATTTTGTTATTATGAATGACATTATACAATATTTATTTTCTCGTATGAATGTTTTATTTTAAATGAAGGATATCGATAGAACATGCTACCTAGTGGGCAGCACTAAGACCGTGTACGTATCGGTACAATAGATTTAGGATTGAGTGAGAATAATTTATGGAATTATGATTTGATCGAGAATGATATGATTAATTTGATTGAGATGTGATGTGATTGATTGTGTGATTGCTAAAGCTCGGTTGACCAAGTGTCTCAAGGCCAATCACACTGACAGTCAAACTGTTGGAGCTCAGTTGACTTAGTGTCTCAAGACCAGTCTACTGTCATATGGAATAAGTGAATTTATTGGGAATTAAGTGAGCCTGTATGACTAGAATAATGTTATTGTTGATCGAGGTTGCGTTAAATAGGGTTCTATTTGATCCTTTATAAACTTATGTTTTTTAGTATTATTATATAAGTGATTTTCAACATCTGTGTGAATTTCTTGTATATATATTTATTATATATGAATGTTTGATTGCATTTGACATTAGGAAATGCATGTATATATATTATAACAATTCACTCAGTGAGGTTTGACTCCCCTCAATTGATATTTTTACAGGAGAGTCTTCTTCTTTAGATCTCACCAGTAGACCCATCCGTCGAATTTCTTCCACCCCAGCTTTTGTATGTAAATTATCTACTTAATTTTATATTGTACTCTAGAAAACTGCAGTAGTGAGTTGTATTTAGTTTTTATTGTATGTGATTCTAATTCAGAGGCCTTTCTTTGAATATTGTATTAATATATTTTATTTTATGATATAAAAGAGTTATATTTTTATTACATTGGTTTATGATTTTAATTATGGTGCATATTTTATTTTAATTATTGCATGCTTTTATTTTAAGGCTTGCTACGGGTTCCAGATTCGTAAGAATTCCTGTTCTCTAGCACCAGTCATGGCCCCTGGTTTGGGTCATGACATTATGATTTAAAATCTTCAAATTCCTTGAAAAAGCAACTCAAGAAAGCAAGTGATGAAAATCATAAGCTTTCTAATGAGATATTAGAATTGAAGAATTCCATTTCCAAATTCCAAAAAGGAAAAGAGAGTTTAAATAATCTTCTTTACTCTCAAAAATTTTATGAAAATACTTATGGAATTAGAAATGCTAATGGAATGGCCTTATGTTCATCATCATCATATATTAACTTTGTTAAAGCATCATGAAATTCCATTCATTCTACCTCTAAATTGATTAAGACTCAAACTTTCAAAGCTAATAAGTCTTATGTGTCACTTATTAAAGCGAAGTCTCATAAGACTCAATCCCATATGACAAAAAGGGGTAAGTCTCATGCTAGAATAACACAACCCAAACATGCTTACATATACACTATACATAATACTCATAAGCATGTTGCACAATAAAATGCACCTAAATATGTTGCATAAACTTATCAAAATACACATTACTATTGTCAATGCATGTCTTATACCATGACTCAAAATAATAGGAGACACACACCACCACAACACAAAAGGCATGTTTCACACACTAGAAAAGCATATCATCCTAGGAAAAATAAATTTGAAAATGAAATATATTCATATTTCATTATCAAAGGACATACCAACAATGTGTGCTTCTATAGAAGACTACACATGAACTTGCTTCCTTTGGATTATCTTAAAACTAACCAACCTAGACTGAGAAAGGTTTGGGTTCAAAAAAACACTTAAATTATTTTGTGTAGGTATGTTTAAAATCCATAAGAATAAAAAACAAGTGGTATCTTGATAGTGGATGTTCAAGGCATATGACAGGAGATAAAGAGCAATTTAATAAGCTTGATGCAAAGGATGGAGGACATGTCACATTTAGAGACAATGCCATAGGAAAGATAATAGCAATGGAGAAATAGGTAATCCTCAAATCATGTGTTGCTTGTTTATGGTCTTAAAAATAATTTGCTTAGTATAATTCAATTATGTGATATGGGAAATAAAGTGACAATCTATCTTAGAAATTACTTTGTTAGTAGTCTTGGCGAAGATAAAGTACTTTTTAGTGGTGAAAGAATAGATAATTCTTATATTATTAATTTGAAAAAGAGTGATTAAAATACATCAAATACTTAATGTCTATTTCCCATGACATATGGACATGGCATAGAAGGTTAAGACATGCAAATTTTGAGCTTTTGAATGATCTTTATAAATATGAACTTATGATTGGTTTACCTAAGCTTGAATTCACTAAGGATAAGCCTTGTGATGCTTTTGAAAAGGGAAAATAATGTAAGTTCTCCTTTAAGCTAGAAAATGTAGTATCCACTTCTAAACTACTTGAACTTATACATATGGATTTATTTAGACCAATTAGAGTTGCTAGTCTCGATGAAATGCACTATTTATATATATTGGTTGATGATTACTTTATATTTACTTGGGTATATTTTCTTACTTATAAGAATAATGCATTTAAGCTTTTGAAAATTTTACAAAAAGAGTTCAAAAAGAAAAAGGTTTCTATATTTCTTTTATTATAAGTGATTATAGAACCGAATTTGAAAATGAATTTTTTAAAACATATTACAATGAAAATAGTATTTCACATATGTTTTCTTCTCCTAGAACTCCTCAATAAAATGTTAGTTGAAAGGAAAAATAGATTTCTTATGGAAATGGCTAGAACAATGCTTTATGCATATAACTTACCTCTATACTTTTGGGTAGAAGCTGTTAACATGTCTTGTTATATTTCAAATGGAGTTTTCAAAAAACTAATATTAAATAAAACTTTTTATGAGTTGTGAAACAATAGAAAACCTAAAATATCATATCTAAGAGTATTTTGATGTAAGTGCTTTATATTGAATGCCAAGGATAATCTTAGGAAATTTGACTCTAAAGCTAATGAAGGAATTTTCTTAAACTACTCTACTTCTAGGAAAATATATAAAGTGTTTAATAAGAAGACTCTAGTAGTTGAAGCGTCAATTCATGTTGTCTTTGATGAATTAAACTCACTTGATCCTAGAAAGGATGTTTGTAGTGTTGATAATCTTGTAGGTCATAATGAGATTGTAGATACTCAAGAAGAAATTGCTAGTAAGCCTTTAGAACTTGAAGGTCCAAGCTGTAATATCCCAAGTTTTTAAATATTTTTATCCTGCATCGGGATATGCAGTGTTAATAATTTTTGTATATAGTATTGATATTTTATGAGTTTGTTATTTAATTAAAGTTAATTTTAATTGTTTTATATTATTTTAAGTGTTTTACGTAAAATTTTCCCGAGAATTTTATTTTCGAGGAAATTAACACATAAATAATTTAATATTAATTATTTTAAACAATTTTACGAACTTGTATGAACTCATATATATTTTTAAAGTGCTAAATAGAGTGTATATATATATGTGTATATACTTAAATTAATATAGGGTTTAATTAATTGCCCTAATTTTTATTATTTATTATTTAGTTTTAATATTATTTAATTATTTTTAAGTGTATAAAATTATTAAAATATTAAATTATGTGTGTGGTGTATATTTAATATGTGTAGGAATTTATATTATTATAATATATAGTTTGAATATATATATATATACATATATACCTAATTAATTGTCAAAAAATATAAAGTTAACAATAATTACGATTTTGCCATTCTCCCCTTCCCCTTCTTCCCGATCGATTTCCACCGCCTGCCATCTCGTTTTTAGGCCGTCAGTGTGCCACCCTGAGCTCCGCCCTTCCCAGCCAGCAACTCCGCCACCTTCCCTTCTCTTCTTCGACGTCGTTTCCCTCTGTTATTGTCGGAAAACCAAAACTTAGTCCCATCGTCGATCAAGCCGATTCCGGCCACCATTTTCGACACGGCCGATCTCTATCTTCTCCTTGAGCTCTAGTGAGTGTGATTCCAAGTTTTGTTTCACTTAAAATGGTCTAGATTTGTCTAGGTTTCGATTTTGCAATTTCGGCCTATTAGGGTTTTTGATTTTTTTTGAGCTACAATTGATTGATTCATGAAAAATTCCTTCACAAATGTTTCTCCCCTTAGCTTAATATTCATGTGTGAATTTTTATAGAATTTTTGGAGTTTATTTTGATTTTTGGGTATTTTTGAATTAATTTTAGTATATTTATATATATAGGGGCATTTTGGTAATTTTACCCTAAATTGGCTAAAAAATGTAATTAAATTGGTTTTAATAGCTTACTTAAGGTATAAAAATGATTTCTATAAATTATTAGTATTTTAAACTAATTAAAACTATTTTTCGTAAATTATTTTCAATTATATATATAATATATGATTTTTCTAATAAAATGAGTTTTTTATCGGTTTTTATTGTGTTTTAGGGTTAATTATGTAATTTCTACTTATAAAATGTATTTTTAGTATGTAAGGGTATTTTTGATATTTTTGTAAATACTCTGTGAAGTGTGGACCTCGGTCGGTGATTTGTAGTTTGGAGTCCGACCGAGAGATTATGATTATGAATTTTGTGTTTATTTTTGAAGTGTATTTTCTTTGCAGGGCCAACTCTACTTTTTAAGTAGAGACATGTCCGTTTTACAGGGGAGGTTCTGCCGGATTTTCGATAGAATTCTCGTAAAATGTGATTTTCGATCGAATTCTGATTTAATCTTATGTCTAGTAATCTAGATCGAGTCTTTAGAACTACTGTAGATGTATTCTGATATTCTGTGGTCATTTGCTTGTTTAGTTGCACCGAGACCAAGGCCTAGTGGACCAGGCCCATCGGACCCATCTCGAGGAGCGCACTAATTGTGAGTTACTATTCTATATATATATGCTTTAGAGTGCATGATTTAGAAATGTATGTTATTTTGATTAATTATGCATAAATAATTCAATTAGTATTTAAGTTTATTTTTAGTTTATTTTTGGTTTATCTTTGGTTTATTTTGGTATATTTTAAATTATATGCATGCCTTATTAAACGTTTATATTTAACATGTTTTTAAATATATATTTAGTTTATTTTACGATTATATTGGATTTATTTGACGTATATATACTTGAAATATACCTAATTTATTTTTGGTATATTTTTAGTGTATATATGGTTTATGTTGCTATTTTATTCAATTCATGCATCATTTACTTTTATGAATGTATGCTTTATATTTTAATGAAGGATATCAATAGAACGTGCTACCTAGTGGGCAGCACTAGGACCGAGTACGTACCGGTACGCTTATAGCATTTAGGCTATATTACTAACCACTTGTGGATATTAATTGGATATGATTATTTGATGTGTGAGATATGAATTGGGAGTGTGATTGCTAGAGCTCGGTTGACCAAGTGTCTCGGGGCCAATCACACTGGCAGTCAGACTACTGGAGCTCGGTTGACTTAGTGTCTCGAGGCCAGTCTACTATCCAAATAGAATAAGTGAATATATTTGGAATAAGTGAGCTTGTATGGCTAGAGTGTTGTCTAACACTGTTTGAGGTTGTGATTTTTTTCTAGGGTTCTATTTGATCCTTCATAAACAGTGATTTTCAATAAAAATATATAAAATGATTTTATTGCATCTGTGTATATTTGCTTGTATACAGACATATTATATATACTTTTGATTGTGTGCACTGGCATTTAGTATGCATGTATATATACTATAGTAATTCACTCAGTGAGGTCTGATTCCCCTCCGTTGACTATTTTTCAAGAAAGTCATCTTCATTAGACCTCAGTAGCAGGCTTGTACGCCAGATTTCTTCCGCCCCGGCTTTATTATGGAAACTGCTCACTTGAGTTTTATTTTATGATCTAGACACTGCAATTGTCATAAAATTGTTAAAAGATATTGTATTATATTTGTATGAGTTATGTATTTTAAGAATTTGAACCGAATTTGTATTAAAAGAGTTTATTTATATATGAGATGAGGATTTGATTTAATTTCATTTGATGGAAATATTATTTTGATATTTATGATTTTATTCCGTTGCATTAAGTATTGTTATTATTACTATTGCATGTTTTATTTTATTTTAGGCTTGCTATGGGTTCCGGATTCGAAAGAATTCCCGTTCCCTAGTGTCGGTCATGGCCCCTGTTTTGGGTCATGACACAAGCAGAGAGGACAATGAGGATATATCTCAACCTACCTTGAAGGATGAACTTCCAAAGGATTAGCAATTTAAAAAAGCTCATCCTCAAGACCTCATTATAATGATACTACAAAAGGGGTAACTAGTATATCTAAATTAAAGTCTATTATTAATTTGGCCTTCATTTCTCAAATTGAGCCAAAAAATGTTGATGCTGCATTAATTGATGAATTTTAGGTCATTGCTATGCAAGAAGAGTTAAATCAATTTGAGAGAAATAAGATTTGTACTTTGGTTAACATCATCCTATTATAAGCACTAAATGGGTGTTTAGAAATAAGATGAATGAATAAGGTGTCATAACAAGGAACAAAGCTACACTAGAAGCTGAAGTTTATAATCAAAAGGAAGGCATTAATTATAATAAACCTTTGCCCCAGTTGCAAGGTTAGAAGCTATTAGAATGCTACTTACATTTGCATTATTTGTGAATTTTAAAATTTATAAAATGGTTGTTAAAAGTGCATTTCTAAATGGTATCATTGAATAGGAGGTATATATTGAGCAACTTATACGTTTTGAAAATTTTAATTCTCCAAGTCATGTTTTTAAATTGTCAAAAGTATTGTATGGATTGAAATAAGCTCTAAGAGCTTGGTATGAAAGATTGAGCAACTTCTTACTAGAGAAAGGGTTCTCTAATAGAAAAGTTGACACAACTCTTTTCATAAAGAAATCCAAGCATGATTTATTAAATGTTCAAATTTATGTTGATGACATTATTTTTGGTACTACTAACTATTGCTTATGTGAGGAATTCTCTAAGTTAATGTAAGGAGAATTTGAGATGAGTATGATGGGAGAACTTAAGTTCTTTCTTGGAATTCAAATCATGCAATGTAAAGATGGGATTTTCATCAATCAAACCAAATATGCAAGAGACATTCTCAAAAATTTTGGCATGGATGGAGCTAAGACAAGCAAAACTCCAATGAGCACCATAACTAAACTCAATAAGGATGAGAATTGCAAACCTGTTGATGAAAAGCGATTTAGAGGAATGATCGGATCCCTACTTTTTTTTTTATTAGCTAGTAGACCCGATACTTGCTTATATGCCAGGTTTCAATCTAGTCCTAGAGAGTCTCATTTGAATGCTATCAAAAGGATTTTCAAATATCTTTATGGAATAATGCATTTAGGACTTTGGTATCTTAGGAGTTCCTCCTTTGACTTAATTAGTTATTCGGATGCAGACTTATCAATAGTTTACTATATAGAAAGAGCACTTCTAGAACTTATCAATTTTTAGGACAATGTTTATTTTCTTGGTTTATCAAGAAATAAGTTTCAATTGCCTTATCAACTGCTGAAGCTAAATATATTGCAGCAAGTCTTTGTTGGTCATAAGTCTTATGGTAAAAACAACAATTATTGGACTATGGTATAAAACTTGATCACATTGCTATCAAATGTGATAATACAAGTGCTATAAAACTTGATCACATTCCTATCAACAATTTTTGGACTATGGTATAAAACTTGATCACATTCTTATAAAATGTGATAATACAAGTGCTATACACCTTAGCAAGAATCTCATTCAATATTCTAGAACTAAGCATATAGACATTCAACATCATTTTTTGTGTGATCATATTCAAATTTGCGATATCTCACTTGATTTTATTGATACAAATAATCAACTTGCTGAAATCTTCACCAAACCTCTCAATGAAGAGAGATTGAATTTTATTAAACATAAACTTGGCATGATCGATGGTTCTAGTCTGTCTTGATTTTGTTGCTATATTGATAATTGGTTTCATTTAAGTTTTCTTTATGTTTATTTCTTGTATTTTTTTCTGTGAAATCATGCGGTATTTATCTAAATTACATTAATAGTTTTAACTATTAATTTTGATTTCTTTATCTTCAAAATATTTTGTAAGATTAATTTCTTTAATATTCTTCATATCATGCTTTATTTTTATTCCTCATATTTTGCAAAATTAATAATTAATTAATGAAATTTTTTATTCATTCCATTAATTTTTTTAAATTTTAACAAATTATATCCTTCTTTATATGAATTTATTTCATATACTCATTTAATCCTTCTCAAAATCTTAATTAATTCAAAATAAAATGCAATTAATTCGCAAGGACTTAATTGTAGAGTATTTTGGATTTAATTGCAATGGTTTTACAATCTCTTGCTATCAAGGACTCAATCCCGCCTAGGATCACCCTTGTCCCAATCTTGACATTATTCTGTCAATTCTGTATTTTTACACATAATTGACCCCGAATGATATCCCGATCGGGATATCACTTGGGACATTATGTCCTGACTGGGATGAAAGCATGCCCCGATCAGGACATTGATCCTGATAGGTTTAGGATTCCAAATCTTTTCACCTATTTGACTCTCCAATCATAATTAGGAATGATTTTTAGGCTCCTATTCAATTCAAATTCAAATTTTGAACTATTTTCAACATTAATCTCTTGCCTATAAATACCATCCTATTTTTACTTAAATTTTCTACTCAATCAATATTCCCTTTCTCTACAAATTTCTTCTTATATTGTCTCCTCTATCACCATGGCTCCTAAGAAACAAACAAAGTTCCTTCCTTTTCTCAATATCCTCTTTTAAAGAAGGATAAACCCAAAAGAACACACTCTCCATTCTCATATTCTTTTTAAGATCTCAATAAGAGAGTGTCACAATTCTAAAAGAGAGCCTTTATTCCTTCAAGATTCATGAATGAACCTACTCTCAAAGCAATTTGTTACTATAATGAAGTCACGAATCTTCTTCTGAAAAGTGAGATATATGATTTTGCTTTCACACCTTTTTCATTTTATCCTTCCCTTATTATTGAATTTCTTTCATCATACACTCTTCATTCCATTAAGTATGATGACGCTAATCCCTACTTCTCCATGAGATTCAAATTAGGAGGAAGAGATCACTTCATGACACGTCAAGAGTTTGATACTCTTTTGGGTTTTTCCCAAGAGGGAAACATTCAAGTTAAACCTCACTGGCTTGCTTCTTCTTTTTAGGATGAAATCAAGGCTCCTAATGCTCCTCAATTTTTCGTTAGACATACAAAGGCCTCACATATTAAATCCAAAGTGCTTTGGTATGCTCATCGCTTCATTACCTATTCTATTAATGGTAGAGCTCTTTCCAATGAAACTCTTTCTCTTGATGATCTTTTCATCCTCTATTGCCTTTGTCATTATGAAAATATTACTTTAGGAAGATTATTACAATGGAGAATTTGACTAATTAGTGATATTAACACTGGTGCAATTTGTATTGGTGGAATTGTCACAAAGTTAGATAAATTCTACAATCTTAATCTTGATACTCTACCATCTACCAAGCCTATACTTCTTGATGAGTCATTCATCAAAAACTCCAAATAATTCACCTCTATTAATGAAGTTTAGGTTTAGAAACATGACCTTGGAGCAAGTGAAAATATTGAGGCTATGTTTAAAGAATTATAAGAGCAATAAGGTTAAGACATTAGGGAAGAAGAACAAGAACTTGAAACTCATGATGCTCCTTCAAGGAAAAGGAAAAGAAGTGAAGGTACATTAACTAAAGGTGTTCAAGCACAAGGTGGGGAACCTCTTTGGGTAGGCCAAATTTTTGAATGCATGACCTTAATGGAATCCAACTTTAATTCTCGCTTTAATGAAGTTGAATCCAATTTCAATATGCGTTTCAATCAAATTGATGCTAACATTGCTCATCTTCAATGTGATGTCCATCACATTTATAAGTAACAAGTCTATACTTGCACCTATCCATCCTTCATGCCTCCTCCTCCTCCATCTCCTTCTCAAGCATAAATGTCATTTGTATTTTTTTTGTTTTATTTTTAGTATATATTTAGTTTATTTTCTGAATATGAGCCTCTAGTTGTTAGTTTATTTTTAGGCTCATTCTCTGTTTGTTTATGTTTAGTTTCTTTAGTGTTTATTTTTAGTATTTTATTTTTATGCTATATGACTTTTCTTTTATTAATGCAATTTTCTTTTCTCTTCAAAATGTCAATTTCTCTATTATTCATTTTCTTTTGTTTTTGACAATGGGGGAGAAGTAATTTAAGGTTGCATGAGTATTTAGTTAATTTCTTTCGAAGAATGTGTTTATGTTAGTGATATAACTATGTGATAGTGTGTCCTTAATATCAATTCTTTCTTAAATCTTATTCTATTATTTGAAATAGGGGGAGAGCAAATTTTTTGAATTTATTTTTACATAATTTTGTTTATGCATGCATAGTAACATTGTAAGTGTGGCTAGTTTTGTGGTATATCATGTGGCTAGTTTTGTGGTATATCATATATAATAAAAAAAAAACCTTGCTTTGCTTACTTTTTTTATGTATGCCATAAATTTCATAAAGATTTGGTGTATCTTTATTTTTCATTGTTTTGGTTCTTGATCTTTTATTTCCTCTAGGATTTTTTATTCCTTTAGGTTTATTTCTCTTTATATCTCTCTTTTCTTTTTGTCTTTGACAAAGGGGGAGAAGAAGCTATGTGATAAATGTGCTTATTGTTTGTATTTGTAACATGCTAAGTACCACATAATCATGTATAATTAGCTAGCTAAACTATATATGATCAAGTGATAGTGAGTGCTATATGTAATATTTTTGTGATGCATTTTAGTAGCATTACATGCATATATGTTTGAAATTATTTTCCTTCAAATTTCCTAACAATTTATTTAAATAATTATGTTATCAAGTTTTTATGTTTCTAACACATTCATCATGTTAGGCCATGTTACTTGTTATCCCTTATGTTAAATTTTATGTTGTCTTTATTTTTTAATGAAAAGGGAACAAGATTATAAATTTATATTTCTTATCATGTCCATGTTCATAGGGGGAGAAATAAAGAAATATATCTTATTTCATTTGGTATTTGGTATCATCATTATTATCACACACTTCACTTTGTATTATTTTTTATCAAACTCAAAATAAGTTTGTCAAAATCCAAAATGGGAGATTGTTGACCTTAGCAAGTTTTCCATCTGGATTTTGATCTTAACAAGCTTAATTTTGAGCAACTAATGTGTTTGCTTCAAGTGTGTATAAGTTAGGAATTATTTGGAAGTTAAAATAGTGATGAATTATCAAAGAGAAGTCATTCTAAAAAGAGATAACAAGCACTATCGT
Organism: Mallotus nudiflorus; assembly: GCA_947683625.1. Lineage (NCBI taxonomy): Eukaryota > Viridiplantae > Streptophyta > Magnoliopsida > Malpighiales > Euphorbiaceae > Mallotus > Mallotus nudiflorus. Next base: position 138,159 of record CANTUR010001505.1, read on the forward strand.
ATTCGGACTTAAAATAGTGACCAAATTGCACATTTTTGGCAAAATTGGAACCCATCCCAAGCTAAGTCATAACCGGGACCAAGCTCAAGATAATAGGGCTGAAAATTCCATCAAAATGCATTTTGGGATAGTGAAGATCTCGATCTATCAACTGACCGAGACATTTCTCTGGACTAGGCAGTCCCGACCAGGACCTAATTTTGTACAATTTTAATTTTTAGGCAGAACTAATCCTGATCCATGTTCCAACTAGGACTGTGCCCTGGACTAGAGAAATTCAAACCTGAAACAACTACTTTTCAGGCATCTCGACCATGACTAATGATATCCCGACCAGGAGCATGATATTTACAGCTCAAAAGTCCAAATGTCATTCATATAATGTTTAAATTTGTTGGGAACGAAATTATTGTTTCTATCAACTCAAATTGAATTGCTCATCTATAAATACAACCTCTGAAGATCATTCAGAGGTTAATAAACTTGTTTATCATTTCTATGCTCTGAAGTATTCAATTAAACTCTCAAAAATTCTCTTAAATGATTTTTTGTATTTATATAACTCTTGTGAGAGTTTGTGAGTATTAGACTAGAAATTCTTTTTCTTCTATTTTTGGGGTTAAGAAAATCAGAAGTGAAATTCTATTATAAATGAATTGGTTTAAGTGTTTAGTCATTAAAATACTTGAGATTTTGATTTTAGTGTGAGCCTTTGAAAACACTTGTGTATCGGTTTTTGAATGATCATTGAAAACTCAAGTTATAAGGTTGAAGATTGAGCCACAAAACTCTTGTGTAATCTCAATCTTATAAATAAGATTGTGGCAAATTGAAAATCCTAATTTAAGGATAAATTAAGTGGAGACGTATGATTGTTGAGAATCTGAACTCTTTAAATTCTTGTATTCATTATTCTTTTTTCTCAACATTCTTTTTAATTCTTACTTAAATTTTTTAATTTTTTATTATTGTTCAATAGCCTTATTCACCCCTCTCCCCTTCTAAGGCACTTTCACTTGGTATTAGTTTTTATTTTTTTATATTACTTACCTGACCATATATGTGTATAATTTTGATTAAGAGTTAAAAAATGACAAAATCACATAAATATTTATTTATTTATTTTTTAAAGTTTCAGACTTTATATATATATATATATCCTATCATGTACCATTGATAGGCATCAAAAGAAGCCGCATTTAATTGTTTAAAAAAAAGAATAAGCAACATTAAGTTGTTAAAAAAAACAGCAATAAATTGTTAAAAAAAAAAAAAAAAGCAGCAGCAAGTTGTTAAAAAAAAGCAGCAGTAAATTGTTAAAAAAAATAATAATAAGCAGCAGTATAGATGACTTGTGGGAAGCTGGTGGCTACTTAATGGTGCTTTCAAGATACATGTAACGTCCACATTTAAAAACACCATGCAATGCAATGCCTCGGACCACCACTTACAAGCAAGCACATAACAAACACAAACTGCATGTGTAAGAGATGTTTAAAGCTGCATGTAGAAGAATTATGAGTTGGCATGAAATGGGTCGAAGTAAGAAGAGTAGAAATGAAAACTAAAAAGAAGATAGGCAAAAAAAACACAAAAATAAGTTTTCAAAAAATTAATTGGGCCAAATCATAAAAAGAAAGTAGGTTGGTTAAATGAGTTATTTTTTAAAAATTTTTTAAATTAAAATTTTTTCAAAAATGTTTTTATAATTATTTTTTATAAATAAAAAATTATTATAATTATTTTTTTATATATTAAAAGTTAATATTAGGATTATCTATTGTAAATATTTTTTAAAAATATTTATTTATTAAAATATTATTATAATTTTTAAAAAATTACTATAAAAATTATTTAATAAATATTTTTATTTGAACATTTAATATATATTTTTATTAATTTATATGTTTATTTATAATTTTTTTTAAAAATATATATTAATATTTAAATGTTTAACTATTTTATAATTAGTTTGATTTGATTTTTAAAAGAATTAAATCTCATTCCATTCTCATTGAATTACATTTCCATCTCATATTGAATTTTAATCAATTAAACACTAAAAATCAAAATCATATATTCTAATTCTCATCCTAATCAAGTGCTCTCTTTTATAGATCCATTTTAGCTCAAATTTCAAAATAGTCGAGCTCCTGTGGCTAATGAATATAGCAAAGTATAAGATTTTCTTTAAAAAAATCTCCACTTAAAATCCTACATTTCATTTTCATGCTTAAAGAATCCTAACTTAAGCATATAAAAATATTTTGCTCAAAAAAAAAGGAGAAAAAAATCTCAAATTTTAGTTCTGTTACTTCTGTACAGTAGTAGCAAGCCAATACAAAATTATAGGGTTAAAATTTTCCTAGCAGGTAGAAGAGGCCATTCTTTCTTCCCTAGTAGACTCTTAAAATACACAAATCATACGGGTTGAAACATTTATCTGCAGAAACAACCTAAGCATGGATGGTCCTACACAACTATATAACATCTGGGAAATCCACATTTTGGTAACGACAACAAAGGCCAGCCAGGTTTCATGGATGCATACTCGGTATTAGCTCGCCAAGCTTTTATAACTCTGCATGGCCTTCCCACATTGACTCCTTTCTTCTGTTCAATTTGGGCCATACAGCAGGAGCTGATGAATTGCTGAAACTCTACAGACTCAGTTCTGGTGTTTGGACATGAAATGTACAATCTCAGTGCTTCCGATCATATATATGCCCTCAGAGACATGTATCGGGAGGATGATAAAAAAACACTGCAAAATTTAACCTCCGGTGCCAGAACCTTCAGAAGCCACTGATGCATTTGATGGAACAGAGCCAGTTTCATCAGGTACCAAATTTCCACCTGTTTCACCCTGCTTAAGCTGTGGCTGCTCCCAGTCTTGATCAGGGAACACCTCCAATTGTAAAGATGGAGCAATGTTTTTTACATGAAGCCATGTTAGTTCCCACAAGCTATCCCCACCTAAGGCACTCCTCTGTACTAGCACTCCCTTGGTCTTCATTGCCATTAAGGTGTTCTTCAAAAGCTCAGGCACTACTTCTTGAAGCTTCTCACTCTTCTTCCCTCTTACTTTAACTTTCAGGTACTTTTCCATGCGACTGAGTACTCCCAACCATAGCTTACAGAAAGTTGTTAGCTGCACAAGGTCATGGAGTAACTGTAAAAACACTTCAGACAGAAGCTTTACTGCAATGATTAGTGTGCCATCCATGTTTCTGAAATCTTTTTGGGAGTGTCCCTGAGCTATTTCAAGCAAGTCATCAAGCATTGTAAAGATTACCAGATCAAAACACTGCAACCACAAACCATGTGGAAGATTGATCCCATCCACTACTGTCAAGCACTTCTGCAATGATAAAAGTGCATGGTTTCTGACCTCTTCCCTCTGATCTAAACAAACTTTTCTTAATCCCTGTACAAGCCTCAACCACATCTCCCCTATATCCTGTAACAGCTTTGCAGCTTCCTCCTCTCCCATGGCTTCCCTAGCCTCATGTGACCATCGAGCCAAACAACCCACAGAACCAGCCATAAGATCTAGTGCACGTACAGACCTTTCTGCCTGTGCCACACGAGACTCTGCAAACTGCCTTGCTGCATCAACACACAGGACGTAATTGGCTGGCAACAGGTGAGCTCCATCACACATAATGAACAAAAGTGCATCAAATCCAGCTTCAGAAGCTTCAGGGTGCCGAGCTGTTATGGAAAGTAGGGATGTAATTGTACGCCATCCCATTAAAGATCTGATATGCGTAGCATTTGCCTTTACAAGACGGCTGACTTCTTGTGTAATTTGTTCACAGTAAGCATCAGCAACACGGGCATCAAGCTTCAAAACAAGTTGCAATGACCTCAAAAGCTCATCAGCCAGGTTCTCTTTGTAGGGGAGCAGCCGCTGGCAAATCCGGAGGAGTCCAAACACAGCCTTCTCTACTAATGCACACGGCATTACAGTTGATTGAACAATATTGGCTATGTGCTCATAAACACCCTGCCACAACAGCACAATCCTGTCACGATTATTCAAAGTAATTGCAATCAACAACTCCAAGCAGAAAACTGCAGTATCTTCATCCTCTGAAGAGCTGTTCCCTTTCTGGGGCCGCCCTGCTGCCCAGATGAGTGCTCGTGCAAGCTGTAATAAAGAGTCAGCTTGCAAGAACTTGCTCTCAGTAAATATGCTGTCAACATGGCACTTCTGGATAGTCTGAAGAGTGCGTTGATGAGCAGCAAGTTGTTGTTCCGTGGGTTGTGATCTCGGCTCCTCAGTCTCAAGAGATAAAAGCTGACTAAACCGGCCCATCAATCCAGAAGACCTCCTGGGTGTTCCCATAGATTGCATATGAACAGAAGATAAAGAATTTGTAAGAGGTTTCCCATGACCAGGTTCAGAAGAAAGTTCTGATTCATCAGCAGCATCACTAGCAACACGTGCTGGAAGAAGACCTAGCTTGTGCAATCGTAAGATGCAATCCAGAATATTTCTCCAACCTGTGCGAATATAATCACCATACCTGTTTGCAATGGTGAAAACAGTCACAGTCGCCATCCTGGCTTTTGTGTCATCACCAAAAGCTAGCACAGGTTCCTCAACGGAGGATGGATTCATTAGGGTTGTGAACTTACAAAGAGACACAACCAAATCATCCAATACATCTTCAAGATGATGACATGCAGAGATTTTTGCAACAGCTAAGAATCCATCAATACATGTCTGGTAAACATCTTCATGTTCTGCGTGATCAAACACCACTGAGATAGCAGCAATCGTGGGACCTGACATTATAGCAAACATATCATGATCGAGGTAGGCTTTAGAATCGGATACAATGAAAGGAGCAGTTTTCTTGGATTTGAGCATTAGATCAATCCATCGGCTTGGGGTCATTTCAGGGAATACAGCTCCCTGTTCTGGAGTGGTGCGGATCTCATTCTTGCAAATTGAATGGTACAGTTCAGACAGGAATTCTCGAGGTAGATCATTGCCTCCGTTAATGGTCCTATTATTCCGTATAAAGTCCTCTTCTGTCATCTTTTTCTTCACCTGGACATTATGCTGATCTGTGTTGAGCATGATAAGTGAATAAGATAACAAAAGAGCAGCATCCTTGTTGGCTAGAATATGTGGTGATTGCTCATAGTATCTCTCAGAGAATGCCTCAAGAACCCTTTGTATTTTTTGAGATTCACCAGGAAGCCTAAAGGTTTCCAAGAACAACCGCAAAGCAGTATCCAGATTCATACCTTGGAAATCAAATGTCCCAGCAAATTCATGAAGAACCTGGACGCAAAACTCATCATGATTTCCCAGGAAATCCCCAACTAGATTCTTATCTAACCCAGCTGTGTACCTGAAAAAGCAAGCCACACTTTGGGGGTCAAGTTTGTCAGGCAGGAGATGTGTTCCTTGAAGAAATTCCAGGCCCTTCTTTGGATCACGGTTGAAGTGATCAGCTCCAATCATCAATCTTCTCTTAATGTACTTTCTCCTGCGGACAAATGGAACCCAGTGATTAGGATCGGCATAGTTGTCACATTTCACCATCCAAAAGGGTGTATACTCCTCAAGGTGCACTGGAGTGTGTTCAGAACTAACTGAACCATTGCCTATCCTTTCAGCCATCCCCTGAATAACAGCTATGAGACCATCCAAAGCAAGAATGTGCATCGCAGACAAAGGACAGTTCACTGGAAATGCACTCTTTGACAATAGATTAGCTAGGTCTTCAAACACATTACTGCATGTTATATCACAATCTAAGTTAGCATACATCTCCACCATAAACGTTTTCTGCCTGCAGAAGTCAACAAGAGCCTCCATGGCAACCTCTTGCTGCTGATATGAAGCCCCATATCTGCTCTGTGCAAGTCTTAAGATCACACAAGCAAAAAAAGCCTCAAGCTGCAATTTGAGTTCAGAACATAGGTGGTGATACAGATTGAGAACAATACTACAAACCATCGAGAGAATCAATGGGCTCATTGACAAGCCAAACTGCATTAAATTACGAAATAATTCATCCTGAATTAAACTCAATAATCTGGGGTGGTGACGAATAGAAGGCCCACCCAATTCTACAGCTGAATTAATTAACCCCAATGCGAAAAGGGGCACATCTTCATCAAATGCTATTGTATTGGACCTGGGACCCATTCCCATATGCTCAACAACATTTAACAAGGAGCACAAGAAATGAAAAATCTCCACCATGCAGGGGACACCATATGGTTCTGTCATAAGGTGCAAATCATAGGGAAGGGCATCCTTTCCACTACCACTTCCAATTGTATTTTCATCCATAACAGTTGGCACCAGACCCGTGGAAATACTAGAACCAAAGCTCCCAGAAGATGCTTGACCATCCAACTCAGAACTGCTGCTGCCATTTTCCATCCGTTTGTTCACAAAGTCACTGTCTAGACCACCAATCTGCAAATAGAGGAGATCAAATTTTCAGGAAACAAAATACGCACAAATTCTGGGACACAACCTTATTATACTCCATTTTTAAATCCAAAAATTAGGAAGCAAAAAGTGCTACTATAGCATTTCTGTGTCATATTCCACATCAGATGGCACTAGATAAACATGAAAAAACATTAAGAACGAGAACTTGCACCAACTTATCACAAATTCACAATATTAGACAAGTTGAGATGCCACATGATAGATTCAAAGGCATCACTGGTAAAGTACCAGATAATGGAACTCAATATAGCCTCCAAGCTTTATCATTGATAAAGTGATACACCTAAAAGAGAGCAAAAAGAGAATAAGACAATCTCAAACTGAAAAGATCATTAAGGTAATACCCATGATTTCAGTATGAAGTGAAGTCAGCTAGCCAATCCAAGTAATCTGCAATTTGTTTTGAACTCAAAACCGCTACAAAGTTTCCCCTAAATTCCCATCACTTTCAAGCATGAAAATGAAATAAGATTTTCATTTTCTAAGATGTGACTACCACTGAGAAAAAATTACAAGGCAAACCAATCTGAATGAAGCTTTTTTCTCTTTCTGAATTTCAACAACCAATAGTCTTAATAGATGACAAAATTGAGTTTCTTTAGCCTATTCCTTTATAATGGTTAATTAATCGTATGGCAAGAAATACTTCATCTATTTTCTCTTTTGCATTTTTTCTCCAGCTCCTTTTTCTTTTCTAACATCTCAGCAACTCATGAAGAAGCAAGGAGAAATTGCATTTTAAGGAAGAATTTTTACCTCCTGTTTGACAGTACTGACTCCATTAACCAGGGCATGTTCTGTGTTGCCAACATCTGGAAGGTGGGAAAAAATACACCTAACAAGTTCATGCATTGTGTGCCGAGCAATCCGCTGTAACAACTCCCCTTTACTTGCTGCTTGGTGAACTATACGAAAGCAAGTGTTCACTATGGTGCAGACATGCTGATTACTCAGAGTAACTGATGCCTTACTTTTCATACAAGCAAGAAGAACCTGAAGTATCTTCATCAGCACTACTTCTTCTGAAGCAGGATCTGTCACCTCAAACCGGCAACTTGTCACAGCATCAACAACCAAGGGCATAGCATCTTCAACACTTACTGTATTTTGATCAATCACATCAAGAGTTAAAATATTGTAAACAGAAGACAAAGCAACCCCAGTGATTGGAGCACCAGTTTCATCAGATCGAATCACATCCAAAAATGGCTGAAGATAGACAGCAGGGTTGATAGTATGCCATGGATGCTGCCAGGAAAAGATTTGCTTCCGCAATGACTTCAAGGACTGAATCAAAGAATGTTCCATCTGATCATCACCAGACATATAACGACCCCCCCATCTTACATTTCTCCTCATGACTGCCAATACAGCACCAACTTCTGCATTTATCATGCATGCTAAAGTAGCTTTATTAGAATAGGAAGAATCACAATCCTCAGGTTCTTCCTCAATAGCCTTAATTCCTGATTGCAGCTTTAAACGACCCATATCTTTCAATAGTTTCTAAACAGGGGAAGCATGACAACTCGGATGAAGCATACCCTTCATAGTAAACAACAAAAACCGAAAAAACAATACGTGCAAATTAGCCATAAACGGGGAAACAACAGTAATAATCTAATGTAACATATAAAATTTACCTTACTGTTGAAAAAGAAAAGAATATAAAAACTGAGGATCCATTATAAAACCCTAATTCAACAGTCTAATCCATAACTACATCTAACAAAAATAGCAAACTACAATACACAGAAATGAAGCATTAATTTCACAAGTTCCATGCATACACAGGACGAAGCTTATACTGCTGAAAATAATCAACAGACTGCAAACAAATCACACCAATAAAAAACGTTTAAAACAAACAGATCACTAGACAGCCAACTAAGAAAGTGACTCTACCAGATCTACCATTTTTTTTTCAAGAAAAAAAAAAGCTCAACTGTTGATGACCACATTTCAATTTACTCGAACGAAAATAGAACGAATTGCAGGTATCATAAAATAGAAGAGAAAACAAAAATCAAGTGGTGGAAAATTTTCTCGGGAACCAAACGAGAATTGAAATATGAAGGTTAGATCAAAGAGAAATTGGGTTTGTTGTGCGGTACCTACCTGTGAAGTGGATCGAGAGAGAGAGAGAGAGCGCGATCTGTAAAAAGAAGAGGAGAGGTGAGACGAGGAGCTGCTTCTCTCTTTCTTCTTCTTGGTGAAAGAAAGAAAGAAAGAGAGAGCGGGGAAAGCGAGGCAGAGGAGGAGGTTTTCGACTTTACTGTGTGACACACTCTATGTTATGTTAATGTTGCCTTTCAAAAAAAATGAAAAGCAGAGAGGATTGTAATTTTCATTTTATTAAAAGAACTCCATAATTGAAAAAGAGAACAAAAAAAAACCTTATAAAGTCGTGAATGGTCAGGGTCAACAGGAGTTCATTTATTTTTACTGTTTTTTATTTTTAATTTTAATTTTTTTTGCCATTATGTGCTGGGTGGAGAAGAGAGAAAACTCGATATTAAATTTTTCCTCCATGTTTGATGAACGTTTGAGCTATATGATATCTTGAAGGTATGTTTAATTTGTATGATATCTTGAAGATTTGACCATTTAGTCAAAGTAATATTGGTATTATTTTTTATCATTAGAAATTTGAGGTTATATTTATTATATATATTGATTAGTTTAACTAAAAAAATTGAAATGTTACCATAATTAGATTTTTTTTTATAGAAAAAAATAATTGTGCTTAGCTTGATTAGAGAAATTCTATTATTTTTATTATTTTCAAGTAAATTTTTGTATATGTTTTTATGGTATATATAAATTTTTTAGAAGTATCAGAATTTTGAATTTAAGAAATTAATACTCAGAAGACAAAATAAATATTTACGTATAAATCAAAATTATATGTATATATAAAATACTAATATAAAGTGCAGTTGTCCCTCAAATCAAATTTATGGGAAGCTTGAATAAAATTTCCCATTCAGATTGAGATGATAGATAAATGAATTTTTGACAAACGCATAAAATCATTTGATGCTGATGCAAGAGCAAAGAAGTCTCATGCAACTTTGAGCTCACAGAGTAATTTAGGGCTGGCACCACCACATCAGATCATACCCATCTCCTGATATCTTTTCACCGGTGGAGATTAAGCATGGAAGGGGGAAAATTAAGCCGATGAACAAAAGATAACAAAGTGCATTTCCCAAGAACATAAAAACCATTGCCTGATCTGTAAGAGTCTAAAGACAAATAACCTACTCTGCTTGAAAGCAATTCAATTAAGATTGTTCTTCATAACACATTTAGCTTAATAAGAAAAAGAAAAAGAAAAAGAAAATGAATCACTCTGTCAAGCAGGCGCCAAAATGCAACAGCCAGAAATTTAAGCCATTATCTTAGCTGATCTCACATACAGGCTATCAACTACCTTGCCAATATTGGTAATCGTCTCCAATGTTGCTGGGTAGATTGCATCTGTCTTGGGGTCATCAAAAATGACAAGGCAGCCAGCACCCTGGTCCAAAGTCCCTGCAAACTTTTTATCCAGAATCATCTGAGACAGTTTCTTCTCCACTTGATCCACGGGCAGTTCAATCAGATCAGCAATATGGGCAATTTCCACCCTGGAGAAAGGCTCAATCAGCCGGCAGAGGTTTTGCTCCAATAATGTGTCGTAGAGGGAAGACAGGTGTCGGTGAACAATTGGATCCTCCTCTAGCTGGGCCTTGTAATCCCGGAGTGCAACCTCAAAGAGCCTTAGGGAGCGCTGTGCATGAGCATTAGCAACAGCTCTCATTGCATCCAGCTCAGATCCCACATATTGTAGCCCTGCCTTGGATGATACTATTCCAGCGACATCATCAGCTTGGTTCACCATAATTTTGCACAGCAACATATATTTTAGGCTAAAAACTGCTCGAGGATCTTCAAGAGCATTGAAAGCTTCAAATGCTTCAAAGAAGTAGCTGTATGCAGTTTTGTAGTCCTTCTCTTCTGCATGAAGGATCCCACTCTGCAAATCTATAGTACCCTGTTGAGCTGGTGGAACATAAATTGCATTGGCTGCTGTTCTTGCTGCAGTGAGTGCAGCCTTGGCTTTTGGAAGATTTCTTAAAGAAAAGTGAAGCTTACTCTCCAGTAAGTCTATGTCCACGAGGAGAAGCTTATCATCCAATCGTCTCACCTCCTTGATTAACCCAGTAAGAAGATTTAATGCCTCTGAGTACTGCTTGCTTTCCATCAAAAGTGCTGCAAGCCTTGCTTCAACTCTCTGCCGAAGAAAAGTTCGCTTCTCATCACGGGTCCACTTAACCATTTCTTTGCAAAGGGCAAGCTGGAGATCAGACGTGTCTGGTATTTTAGCCACAGCATCAATTACCCCACGAACAATCTTAGCAGTTTTTGCCTTTGGAATCAAGGCAAAAAATGGTCTTAACTGAGTCAGAAGGCTTCGAAGCTCCTCAGCTCGGTTCTCTTGTCTGAGGAGATCTGAGAGATTTGTGATAACCTGTTCTTTAATCCTTAAGGATTCAGGAGAAGATGATGGATTCTCTAGTATGCGGTAATATATAGAAATGGACTCAGATGGGGTTTTTGCCTCTAAAGCCAGAGCAATTGAATCAGTAGTTGCAGGAAGATATGATGTAGACATTGTTAACACTTTAAAATGTCAATCCTGCAAAAATGAATTAAAAATCTAAAAACTTGATTGATACATCCCACCTTGAATCAAGCACAAAATAAAAAAGCAATAAGAAAAACAAAAATAAAAACAGAGCCAAAGACAAGACAACTTAGAAAATAGTAATAATAATCACAAAATCAACACTAAAATTATAAGGAAACAGCCATTTTTACACAAAAGTTGATCTCCTACATTGAATTTGAACAATCAATGAGGCTTCCTGCATATAAGGACAATTCCAAAGCACTCATCAGTCTAACAAAGAAAGAATTGATTTAACCAAGAATTCTATATGGCATTATCTTTTTGCTTATGACAGAACGAATGGAAAGAGATAAACTGGTAACCAAGCCCATTCAAAGCATTGCCAAGATAATTAATAAGTTTGTTAATATCTCACACCAATAGCATACGTTTGACGATAGGTTGACCCCCCCTCTCTCCCTCATTCTCTACAAATAAACTATCAAATCCTTATTGACCCCAACAGGATGAGAAGTAATGATTTAACCATGAATCCTATTTACGGTTCATCAAACCCCACAAAATTGGCAACAAAGAAGACCAAGGTTAAAATTGTTAAGAGGCATCATTGCAACAAGTCCAAGTGCTTAATTATATAAAACATCGAGGCAAATCAATCTCCTGGAAGGAGTATGAAACAACACAAGGCATGAAGGAGCACTATGGCATGGGTAGAACCTCAGCTTTGGAGTACCGGACATATTAGACTGGTGTAAACATGCTGAATAAGCACTGATGGGAAACAAATGATTTTTTTTTTCAATCTAAATACCAATGAAATGCCACTGTTAACAATAAATAGCCAATAAAAACACTATTCTCCAGACTCTTCCATCTTATGAAACCCATGAATAGCACCAGCTAAAATCAACTGATGCAACTCAAAAAATTTATCAGGAACTAACCATCTAAACTATTAACACCAATTCACACGAGCAGTAGCCTTTTCCAAGTTAACAATAATCTCAGGACCCTCAATTCCCAACATCAGAAAACTTAAATATGACCAAAATTTCTCGTGGTAAATGCTTGCTAAATGCTAAAAAAGACCCTATCAAGACTACAAAAATTATCACTAGTAAACAAGCAGCTAACGAGTGTATGCACAGAAAAAAAAATTTCCCAAAATCCCAAATCGGAGATCACAACGAAATCTATTACTAAACAAGAAGAATAAGTTTATAGCTTCAAAAGGCTAATCCCCAACTTTGCTCAACTCGCATGCTCAAGAATTCAGTAGCCCAGAGGCAACAATAAGCTAAAAGCTACTGTAGTTACTCGAGAATAGCACAAGACTTTTTAAAAAATTTACCAGATTCAATTTGAACGAATTAAATTAAAAAAACAACAAAAAAACAAAAGCCAATGATTTGAAAGAAGAAGAAGAATTTAGAAAAGAAAGAAAAATGGTGAGAACCTGCTTATGCCAGAGGAGAAGAAGATCGAGGTGCGTGTCTGGAGCAGATCGAATGATTTTTGCTTCGGCTTCGTCTCTTCTTAACTTGGAGAAGAGGAAATATGATAAAGGCGACCTCTTTTGAGATTTCAGTCCTGCGTGTGTATTGTAGGCTTGCTTTTTGGGCCTTAACCGCTCCTGGTTTCAAAACGCCCCAAAAGTCCAGTCATTAAGAAAAAAAAAATGAATTGTTTTAATTTGTAATATTGATATTTTTAATTACTTAGTGCATTAACATTACCAAAATCACAATATTAATCTGACAGACAAATAACAAGATGTCATATATGCGCCATAATAAAAACTTAAAAAGTAAATTCTTTTTTAGGATATATAAAATTAAAAATTATTAGATTAATTGTTAGTTAATTGTAATTATTAGTATATATGATAACTATATATAAAAGAGAATTAATAAACACTTATAAATAAATAATAATTATTTATTATTTATGAAAATCTTCTTTTGGCACATGAGGTATTTTATGCTCTTAATATTTCTACTAATAGACAAACCTCTCATTTTAATTTGAAATTAAATATGCTTAAAATATATGATCAACTGGAATCAGTGTTCTCGGAAAAGCTTTTGTTCAGAATGAGATCTCATTCTCATTTTACAAAGTTGATTATGCACTGTGTAACTACAATGTCATTTTTTGTTTTAATTAATAGTTTTCCTTCCCAATGTTTTCGTCCTTCTCGTGGATTAAGATAAGGAGACCCTCTTTCCCCCTCTTTCCTTTTATTTATTCATTATGGTGTCTAATACTTTTTCTTTAATTCTCTCTCAAGCCTTGATTAATAATTCAATTAGTGGTTTTTATTTTAATAGAAGATGTGATCCATTGACTCATTTGTTGTTTGCTGATGATACTCTCATTTTTGGTAAGGCAAATATAGGAGAAATATCTAATATCAAATACCTTCTTGATCACAACTGTAGTCCTACGGGTCAAAGAGTCAATGTTGATAAGCCTAGCATTTGTTTTAGTAAACAAACACCATCTTCTTTGAGATATAACCTATCACAGATTATTGGCATTGATCAGTCTAAATCAACTAACAAATATCTGGGTTTACCGGCCTTTTGGGACAAATCTAAAAGGACTGCTTTAAATTTCATTAAAGATAGACTTTTAATTAAGGCTGAATCTCGGAAGCATAAATTTCTTTCTCCATCTAGTAGAGAAGTTCTTATTAATGCTGTTTTGACAGCTATGCCTACCTATGCAATGTTTTATTATAAATTTCCTAAAGTTTTCTACCAATAGTTGGATTCTATGGTTGCTAATTTTTAGTGGAAGGGCCATCCTTTATCTAAGGGCATTCATATGGTAAAGTGGCGATCCATCACTATGTCTAAATACAAAGGGGGTTTAGGATTTAAAGATTTTAAGAGATTTAATAGTGTTTTGCTTGCTAAACAAGTTTGGAGAATCATTGGTTATCACGACCCGAACCCATAGGTACGTGACTGACATTAGGGAATGGAAAATGCATAATACAATCGAACACCCATAGTAAGCCTTAGAAATTTCGCAAATAGAATCAATCATCACAAAAATAAAACCATAATAAATTCATTAATATCAAATACGTATGACAATATCTTCAAATATATCAATATCTTAACTCAAAACAAATCCACAATACCAATAATACAAGTTCTTTAATTAACTACTGCGGTATCTAAAATTCGATTATATAATACTTAAATCAAATAATAATACATAAGGCAATTAGTGAAGAAAAAACCCAACACAGACGATGACCAGTACTAGACTAACAGTGAGGTCCTGAAAAAAATAAGTTAAGGAGAATCAGACCTCACTAAATGAATTAATTTTACAAAATATATGTTGGTTTCAAAAACATTTGTTAAAACCCTTTTTAAGGTAAAGTAAAATAAAATAAATATAGATATTGAAATATTTTACTTTTCTCAATTATCTTTATATAAAATCCTTTTTAAAATTCACAATTCACTTTAATATAAAATTCTTATACAAAATCATATAAATTAATTATTTTAGTGAAAAACCTAGTAGAACACCTAAACTATTGATTTCTAATAGTCTTTCGACTCTCTTTGACTGAAGTGGCTGCTATCCCCATATCAAGCTCAACAGAGTTACAGTCGCAATCCATTCACTTATTCCTATATTGATGTCCCGAGTGCTACAACTCTCACCCGAGAGTTCTCTAAAATAAATAATATTTATTTAAAATATACTTATATGATAAAATAAATAAATTCATAAAAATTCTCAAATTTATTAAAATCATGGAATTAATGAGATTGACTCGATCTAAGACACAATGTTATACAAACTTTAAAACTAATATATATCAATGTCACATTTTACGAGAAATCTATCAAAAATTCAGTAGAGTCTCCATTGTAAAATGAACATATCTCTACTAAGGGATGATCAAGGGTCTCTTTTCCTTTTTGAAATTTAGAAATTGTGCCTTTTAGTTCTAAAATTTCTTTTAAATGCAACTCATTTTCTTTTTTAACATTTTCAAGATTTTTTTCAAAGAGATAGTTGTTTTCAAATCAAGAGTTAACTTTTTATTTGAAGAACTAACATTTGAAAATTTCAATTTTAAATCCTTAAAATTTTTGAATAACTTTGAAAGCTTTTATTTATAAAACTTTTCCTTAAAAAGCAACTTTTGACAATGCAAAACTATTTTTCTAAATAAATAGCTATCATCATCAAATTCCTCATCATTATTAAGCTTATCAAAGCATAAATCATCACAAAAAGATTTAGACAATGGAGGTACCACAAATTTATCCTTCAAGGCCATGAAGCAAGGGTTTGATGCCTTTTGGTACTCCTCTTATATCTCGAATTCGAATAAGTAATCCCAAATGGCTTTAAAAGCTCTTCTTCTCTCTTTTGCTTCCTTATGCTTATGCTTGAGCTTGGGACATTGATCTTGGCTTGCATTTTAAAGGCTTGAGCTTGCATTTGATGAGTCATCCCAAATGGCTTTGAAATGCTTGAGCTTGCATTTAAAGTATATAACTTCCTTAGCCTTTTTGAATCCACCTCTTTTGGATTCCTTGTGCATGCTCAAGTTCTTCTTTCTCAATTACTCTATGAAGTACTTAGTGAATGATGCAATCTCCTTATTATCTTCAGTTGAGTCTTCAATGTCATCTTCATTACTTGAGTTTTGTGATGTTTTAAATGTAAGGCTCTTATTCTTTTCTTTTTACTCCTCTTTCCTTTATCTCAAGGTAAGCTCATGAGTAAGAAGCTTACCAATGAGAACATCGGTTGAAAGTGTGGAAAGATCATGAGCTTCCTCAATGGAGGTTACTTTTGATTCCTAATCCTTCTTGGGTAGCACTTTTAAAATTTTGGTGTTGACTTCTTATTTGGAGTAGTGCTTGCCTAATTTCCTTAAGGTTGTTAAGAGGGCATTCAACTTATTAGTCATCTCAATTATAGACTCATGAGGCTTCATTTTGAAGAGTTCATACTCATAGACATGTAGTTGAACCTTCTTTGATTAACTTAGATGTTGCCTTCAAAATGGTTCTCCAACACCTCCTTAGTTCAAATGAATTATTTAAATTTTTCTCCTTCTTCTCTTGACATTGAGGCAATAAGAACCGACATAGCCCTTTTTTTTATAGTTCTCCTCTTTTTCATCTTGAGATCACTTCTTTCTTTCCTTTGAAATTTGAATGTCATCCATCATCTTTATTGGAGGATTCCACCCATCTAAGATTACATCCTATAATCTAATGGAATCACTATCAAGATTACTGCCTTAATGTTGGTAATCACT
Organism: Mallotus nudiflorus; assembly: GCA_947683625.1. Classification (NCBI taxonomy): domain Eukaryota; kingdom Viridiplantae; phylum Streptophyta; class Magnoliopsida; order Malpighiales; family Euphorbiaceae; genus Mallotus; species Mallotus nudiflorus. Next base: position 154,632 of record CANTUR010001505.1, read on the forward strand.
TCCATAAAAAAATGATCTAAAGGTTTTGAAAGAAAAAGATTCACTCCCCATGATCTTGAATTCTAGTAATTAAGTACCTAGAACCCAAACTCTAATACCAATTGAAAATGCCCTACAGGGGGTGAATAGGGCTAATGAAATTAAAGAAAAATTACATGCAAATTTAAAGGATGGTTAAGAAAAGGAGATGCATATAAGAATTTATGGGGTTCAGATTTTTAACCAATTCTACGTCCCCACCTAACTTATCCCTAAGTTAGGATTTTCAATACCCACTCTAATCTATTCCACTAGATTGAGTTTACACAAGAGTTTTTCTAGGCTCAACCCAAACCTTTACAACTTGAGTTTTCAAGGCTTACTCAAAACCCTTTCCTAAATATTTTTAAGGCTCATACTTAAACCTTTACACAAAGAGTTTTTTTTGGTTCACTCTTAAAACTAAAAATCCAAGTGTTTTAATGGTAAACACTTAAGCCAATTTATCTACTTAGATCCTAACTTCCCTTTCTTAATCTCAAGAAATTAGAAGAAGAGAAATTCTAAGCTAGAGCACTCACCCACACTCACTAGATAAGTAATTATAAACTCAACAAGAGTTTATTTATAAGAGATGAATATATTAAAAGGAAAATGAAAGAATTAAAATTTGGCTTAATGAATTTGATAAATAAATTGCTCCACTAACTCTCTAACTTCTTAAATGAAGTTTGAAGGCTTCAATTTATAGTTGGAGAGTGAAAAATAGTTGTTGGAAGCCATTAAATTTATTCCCAACCTCTTTCTTCTTCATTCAATCTAAATTCAGCTTTTATAGGAATTAAGATGCTCATGGTCTTGAGCGTTGAAAAATATGACCATTACTTGCAAAAGTGATCGTTGGCGATGCTCATGGTCTGGTCATGGTAGTGAGCATAAATCGTGAGAGTATTAGCCATATTTCCCATGGACGCTCATGGTCAAGTCGAGTCGTGAGCGTAGGCTGACTTCATTAAAACTTATTCATTTTGCCTCCAAATGCACTCCTTTGCACCTAGTTTATTTCCTATGCCTTAAAGGACATGTGTAGGGGTATTTCAAGGCTTTAAATATGTTTAGAATGCCCTCAAACTTGATATAAGGTAGGGTCAATTAACATTGCTTTCATTAATTATATATATATATGTATGTATGTATTTATTTATTAACACCGGTTGATTTCATTGAAGCAAGAGATTACAAAGAGATATTACAATAAAATCAGCCAAATCTATAGACAATATTAGTTTTAAAGACTAATAGAACACTTAATTTAAGAAAGTTATAATAAATTAACCACATGATCTTCAATTCTAGCAATTAAGTACCTAGAACTCAAGCTCTAATACAAATTGAAAATGCCCTAGAGGGAGGGATAATGAAATGAAAGAAAAATTATAATAAAATTTAAAAGATGATTAAGAAAAGGAGATGAACACAAGAATTTAAGGAGTTTGGGTTTTCAACCAATCCTACGTCTCCACCTAACTTATCTCCAAATTAGAATTTTCAACACCCACTCTAATCTATTCCACTAGATTGAGTTTACACAAGAATTTTTTTGGGCTTAACCTAAACCTTTACAACTTGAGTTTTCAAGACTCACTCCTTTCTTAAATATTTTCAAGGCTCACACTTAAACCTTTACACAAAGAGTTTTCTTGACTCACTCTTAAAATAAAAAATCCAACTGTTTTAATGGTAAACACTTAAACCAATTCATTTACTTAGATCCTCACTTCCCTTTATTAATCCTAAGAAATAAAAAGAAGAGAAATCCTAAGCTAGAGCATTAACCCACACTCACTAGACTAGTAATTATAAACTCAACAAGAGTTTATTTACAAGAGATGAATATATAAAAAAAAGTAAAAGAATTAAAATTTGGCTCAATGAATTTGATAAATAAAATTGCTCCACCAACTCTCTAACTTCTTAAATGAAGTTTGAAGGCTTTAATTTAGTTAGAGAGTGAAAAATAGTTGTTGGAAGCAATTAAATGTGTTCCCAACCTCTTTCTTCTTTATTTAATCTAAATTTAGCTTTTGTAGGAATTGAGACACTCATGGTCTTGAGCGTTGAAAACTATGACCGTTATTTACAAAAGTGACTGTTGGCGATGCTCATGGTTTGGTCATGGTCATGAGCATAAACCGTGAGAGTATCGGCCATATTTCTCATGGATGCTCATGGTCAAGTCGAGTCGTGAGCATAGACTATGAGCGTAGGCTAGATCATGAGCGTAGGCTGACTTCACTAAAACTTGTTTGTTTTGCCTCCAAACGCACTCCTTTGCACCCGGTTTATTTCCTATGCCTTAGGGGACATGTGTAGGGGTATTTGAAGGCTTTAAATGTGTTTAGAATGCCCTTAAACTTGATCTAAGGTGCAGTCAATTAACATTGCCTTCATTAAGTATAATTAGGTAACTATGCTTATAAACACACTTAAACATATATATATATATATATATATATATATATATATATATATATATATATATATATATATATATATATATATATATATTTATTTATTAACACCGGTTGATTTCATTAAAGCAAGAGATTACAAAGAGATATTATAATAAAATCAGCCAAATCTACGAATAATATTAGTTTCAAAGACTAATAGAACACTTAGTTTAAGAAAGTTATAATAAATTAACCACAAGAGTTCAACATTAGAACTATATGTAGGTATCGTTCATGAACTTAACATGTGCTCAACTCCATGAGAAGGAGAGATATACATAATTTTACTCTTATTTTTTAGGAGAAAAAGTCACTAGAAGTTCAATAACGCATTAATCATGGGGATTGAGTACAGATTTGGATCTCTGATGATTTCTCCTTAAGATTTAATTGAATTCTAAATATTATAAAAGAAAAATGGGATTAAAATCCATAAAAAAAATCAAAACAATAAAAGATACCATAAAATGGGGGTTAAAACCCATATTAATTTAAGTTCAGAGCTCAAATCCAGAATATTCATAATTAATATTAGAAGAAATTAAGGGGCTGTTTAGTTTTGAAAAATATTTTCTAATTTTTTTCCATTTCCTTATTTTTTTTTAGTTTTTCATTTTTCAAAAAAAAAAATAGAAAAACAGAAATCAATTTGTTTGTTACTTTTTACTTTGCAATTTTTCAAATTCACATAATTTTTTTTTGTGAAATTTATTATAATAATTTTCATTTAATATAATAATAATTATTGTGATGCATATGATAGTATTTAACCTTACATTTATTTATTTTATAAAAAAAAAAATCAAATCATGCACATGTAATTAATTCAATTCGAAATTGTGAGACTATGGTGGTGGTGGTGGAGGAGGAGGCTATGGTAGCGGTGGAGATAGTAGAGGTTATGGTGGTTGGGTTAGGGGAGGTTGGGGTGGGTGGTTAGGGTAAGGGAGGTTGTGGTGGAGGTCACATAAGTTGTGGTGCTGGAGATAGCGAAGGTTGTGGTGATAACAATGGTTATGGTGGTAGCGAAGGTTGTGGTGGTGGTTGAGTAGGTTGTAGTTAAAAGCAAAAGAGTTAATTGAAAATTTTGAAAAATATCATTTAATATTTTTTATACCCTTTTATAATTTAGAAAATTTGCATAATAATTTTCTAGTTTTCTAAATTAAAATATATCATAACTGAACAGTAACTTTTATCTTTAGTTTTATTGGAATTTTTTTTTAGAAATTGTCTTGTTTTCCAAAACTAAATAGACCCTATTTGAAGATTAAGGATCATTCATTTATAACAAGTTTATCTTATCTTTTTTCATTCTCTTTGTTTAATATTTATATAGGGATATAAATGCAAAAATGGTGTCCAAACTTTTTCACCTTTACTATTTTAGTGCTTGAATAATATTTTTTTTTTTATAATTAGGTATTTGAACATGCAAAACATTTCTAAAATGGTGTTTCTAGTATGTTTTATAGGTTAAAATGTTTATGTGTCTTACTTTAAATAAATAATTGACTTAAATATCATTCTTTTATATTAAACTTTTTTTTGTTATTCTAATTATTTTTTAAAAAATTATTCAAAATGAAAAAATATTTTTTATTAATATTAAACTAATAAATAAATATTTTTATTTTATTTTTATTAGTGATTGAATTTAATTTTTTATTCATGATTTTAGTCAAATAAAATTTATTTTATTTATTTTTATTTTATTATAATATATAAGCTTTTACTTATATCTTTTAGGTAAATTTAAAAACAAATTTAATATTTTTATTTTATTTTATTTTTCAATAATAATAGTTTAATTATTTTATTTTAATAATATTTAGTATATTTTCTTTCAAATTTAATTATATATATATATATATATATATATATATATATATATATATATATATATAGCAAATGTTTAAATTAAAAAACAAAAAATAATCTAACATTAAAAATGACATTTAAGTCAATTTACTGCTTAAAATAAGCTAGTTATCCTCAATTGAAATCTAAAATTATAATGGTTGAGGTTAGGTCCTTGATGATGTATTAAAATAGTGAAACAAACTCAATCTTTAAGTTGAATTAATTAAATTGCTTTTGAAATTTTTAGTTGTTTTATTTTCATAATTAGTTTTTCTTTTAGTTGATTATCTATTTAATTTGATTTACAAGCTAGAAAAATAAGTATTTTAAAAATTACACTTAGGAAAATTCAAACTTCTTAGTGACATGATGATATTTGTATAATGATCTATGACTTAAAATAAAAATTATATTATTTTGACAAAGGAAGCAACAATGGAAGAACAGAGGACTCTTTTGTTCAATTTTGAAATAAAAAAGACTTAAATGCAAACATTGTAAAATGTTACGGGGCTTTTACTGATTTGCCTTCTTAAACAAATATTATTCAAATGTTTCTGTGTTTGTTTATAATATGTTTTTTTGGCCAACTTGTTTATAATATTTGTGTTCAAGTTCATTTGATAAGCTTATTTATTGTGAAGAGAACCAAGCCCTTCTTCAACAAGTCCCTTGGTTGATCTAATTAGGATCTCGAATGAATAAATTCCATCTTTCTTCCTGATGCCCTCTTTCCAGGAAGAGCTAGGGAAGATGTTTCCTGACAAAGAATCATTTTTCCATCACTTGGGAAGATATCCTTTTCACCCACCAAATAATGCTTGGGGACTTATCACAAGATTTTATCAGTCTTACCTGGAAAATGCAGAAGAAAAAATTGGTATGCAAATTGGAGTGTTCAACCCCAATGCTAGTCCATATCAAACAGTCAATGATCAAATCCTATCTTGTAAAAGAATTACATGAAGCAGTAGAACCTAACAAATTACCAAATATCAATAAATTTTCAATTTATAAACCTTGTTGAAAATCATTCACCAACTTGATATTCATTCCCATATCTTCAAAATTGAAAAATAAAAGACTAGAAGTTGCATTTCGTTAATTATAATGCTAAGAGGCAGTACATAAGTTTGTAAATATGATCAAACTAAAAAAATTCGTGATCCATATAAACTTTTACATTTTTGTTGACTAAATTTTAAAATATCATATCTTATTTGATTTTATTATAATGTAAAAATCTTTCAATGTTAAAATTTTGAAATTTATAATTATCATTAAAGTTGAAAATTATCGTAGACCTACACTACAATTAAAAATGTTTATAACAACATATTTCAAATAACATATTTAGCAAATGTGATTATAAACTAATAAAATCATACTTAAACAACGTTTTCAATAAATATTATTATAAATTTACCAATTACAATACTTTTCACATTACACTAACATTTTAAGAAAATATATTATTGTAATTTGAAGTTATACAATGTTTTCTATGACATTTATTTAATGTCATTATAATTTTAAATAATTATTAAAGTTATGTTTTATCTTCTTTGTTTAAAATAGATAAAAATAACATTTATCTCTTTTTTTTTTTATCTCTAAAAAGTAATGTATTTTAAATTTTTATTCTCAACAACCATTTATCTTTTAAAGATTAAATTATTTGCAACTCTATCTCTTATTATATTTATAATTTTTTTTTATCTTATTAGAATCAAAAGCCTTTCTGTCAATGCTAATTATGACAATGAGTATTTAGCTAAATTTTTCACAATGCTATGGGGAATTTGGAGGCAGCGCAATTAATGGCTATAGGCGAAAGACTTTGTTTCAGCTGCTGACACAATTCAGTTTAGCTTGTCGTTCCTCCTTAGTTGGCAGCAAGCTCGGACTCGCCACCAAAGTACAACAAATACCAAAAGCATGTCGATGATTTTCAGGTGGGTGAAGTTGTCATCTGGTTGGTTGAAGTGCAACATTGATGCGTCTGTTCCAATCAGTGGTGCTTCGACTTGCATGGGTGTTATTTTAAAGGACAGTAATGGTAACTTCTTGATGTGTTTCTCGAAGGTAATTCCTGGAATTTTCTCTTCTACTACTGCATAAGCCTTATGCTTAAAGGATGTTTTAAGTTGGTTGAAGGCGGGTGACTTTACTTCTATTATTTTGGAATCAGATGCTAAAGCAGTGGTTGATGCTTTTAATCTTCCCATTGTTGATCATTATTATTAGCAGCTGCAGGTCGATTGCTTCAAAGATTCATAATGTAATGGTTTTTTTTTTATTAGGAGACAAGCTAATGGGGTAGCTCATGCAATTGCTAAGGCCTCACATTATCATGCTAGTCCCTCCTTTTGGCAGCAAACTCCTAACTTTATCAGTGATTTATTGTTTTATGATGTAATGACTTAAGTTAAACGCAATGTCGTTTCTTTAAAAAAAAAAGAATCAAAAGCCTTTTTAATCCAAAACTTCTAGGTGATAGGGCTTTTAATTTTTAATAAGTTGAAAAACAATTTCTTTAATTCAAAGAAGAGAAAGACAACTTTTGGAAAAAATGTTATTAAGCTAAAACAAATAAGTTTTATTGCTTATATGTATATATATACACACACACACATATATATATATATATATATACATATTTATTCCAAAAATAGTTAACTAAAAATAACTTAATAAATATAAACCATTGAATTTGATGGTTTATATTTAAAAGCAATAATAGTTATTGTTAATTGATGGTTTTAAACCATTAATTCCTTAAACAAAAACATTTATTAATAGTAAGATTATTAATAACTAATAATAAGATCCTCCTGGATCATAGCTCTCTCATTTAAGTGGTTTGAACTCCTGGTCAAGCTAAAATTCGAGATGAGGAAATTCTTGAATTGCTTTGTTTCAGATATACCACTTTGATTTGTGCAGAAGGTGATCTTTTCCACCAATGCGGAAATACTCTCATTCTCCATGTTTGGTTTCACGAACCTTTTACTCTAGAATACAATCCTCCTTTAAAGGATCTTCTTGCTCCATCTTCAAGTCATCGACTAAGGGAAGATGGGCGTCCTTATCAGAATCATTGTCTAATAGAGATGGTTCAAAAAGCTTCAATTTCTCGGTATTAATGACTGAGTACATATGCATGTATGGTTGTAAGTCGAGCTAGAAGGCATTATCACTAATTTTCTTTATGATTGTGAACGGTCCATATCTGATAGGCTTTAATTTCTTTCTTTCTCTTTGTAACTGCTCCTTACCGAGGTATAGCCATACTAGGTCACCTTCTTTAAAGTGACATGGAATACGGTGTTTGTCATAGCAAGCTTTATATCTCTATTGAGAACATTATAGTTGTGTTTCCACTTCTAAATGAATCTTTCTAACTCGTTTGAGAAATTTCTATATTTAAACATGTTCTTCTTCTTCCTTTCCATTTAATGGTTTGTCACCTATAGTGAATGCCATGTCAAAAGGGCTTTGAGGTAAATAACCCAAACAAACCTCAAAAGGAGATTTCAGTGTGGAGCCATAAATTGCTTGGTTAAAAGCAAACTGTAAGTAGGGCAGACTTTCATCCTATGTTTTTGGATGCTTGGAATTGTAACCCCTCAATAAATGTACCTTAGTCTAATTAACAACCTCTGTTTATTCTTCCATCTGTGGATGAAAAGCAGTATTGCTGTAAACACCTAATTTCATGATGATAAAGTGTGGATGTGGCAGAGGACTTCGATGGTGAAAATGTTATAAATAGGTCTTCAATACTTGAAGTTTAAAACCTCAAAAGTCTGAATGTTGTAATTCCGATCAAAATTCCATAATTTTGATCAGAATTATGTAATTCTGATTGAAATTATGTAATTCCGATTGGAAGTATAGAATTTCGATTAGAATTAGGTATGTTCCATCTGTTTTTTTAATTTTGTTTTATTTTATTTTAGTAAATAAAATTTGGTTTCTTGAATTTTGATTGGTCAAATAGTATTTATCTGACTTTTCAGAAAATTAAAGTCCTTTTAAAATCAAAACTCTAAGAAAGGCAAGTCATAGTAGGATATGTTTTTAGCTTGGATTTTTTCCTATAAAAGCCTAGCTTGAGCTATCCTGAGGGGGGACCTCTTGGAGACTTTTCTTTTTTTTTTTTTAGGCAATACACAAAAAATATTCTCTATGATTTATTTATTTTTAAAGTAAGGAACAATAGACTTTTGAGAAGAAGAACAATAAGTTTTTGAAGATCTATCTAACAAATAAAGGTGATTTATACTAGTCTGAGGGGCAACTCATACTGCATCCATAATCATTATCTTCTTTCCACCTTTCTTTTATTTTTATTTTCTTTTATTATATTGATTTTATTAAATTTTAATTTTATTAAATTTTTATTGTTATTTTATTCACTAATCATTGTTTATTCTTTTATGTTGGTGATTATGGAGGAGATTATATGATGATCTTACTAAGTAAACAAAATCCATGAAGGTCCATGGAATGCTATGGATAGGACTTCGTAGCTAAATATAGTTTCTAGGTTTTTTATATTTAGTTGTTTATTATTGTTTTGATTTTGTTTTGTTCTTTTTATTATTTTTAGGATTGTATTAATTTTTCGTTTCTTATTATTTTCAATAGCTCATTGTAATAGCCTCAATAGTGGGAATAATGAAATCATATGTGTGATTGTGCATTTTGTTTTAATTAATTGGTTAGTAAAATTAGGGTTTTAATTTGGTAATTAATTAAAATTAATGGCTATAGAAGTCATTAAGGTTTATTTTAATTAAAATTGAATTAGATTTAAGTGGATAGAATTAGGGTTGTTTGATATGGTCACTTTAGCTAAATTAGATTTTTTTTAGAAGAAATAAATTAATTGTTTGATCTTTTATTTGATTGTTATGGTATTTTTATCTTTTTTTGGGTTTTTTTATTTATGTTTATGTGTTTTGGGCCATAAGCTCATGTTAGACTCTAACTCATTTAAATAAATTTAGGTTTTTTGTAGGTTTAATTAATAAAAATGTATCTTTAGGCCCATAATTAATTAGATTTAGGGTAGAGATAACTTAGTCCCATTCAATTAATATAGACATAGGTTCGTCTAGCTTAATTTAATTAATTTGGACTTAACCCATTAAATTTAAGTCTTTTTATAATTTGTAGATTTAAGATTACTTTAGAAATAAAATATGTAGAACTAGACCCACTAATTTAAATATTTCTTAATTTGTAGATTTAGGCTCATTTTAGAATATAAAAATAAGTAGACTTAGGTTCATTTAATTAAAATGAAATAGGAATTAAGTCCATTAGTCTTTAGGCTCACTTGTAATTTAAAATATGTAGATTTAGCCCATTTAATTAAAATCAATGTAGATTAGACTAACTTAGGGATTATAAACTTAAATGAGTGCATTGTTTACATGTATTTTCCATGACTAGTTTGTTTGGAGTTGATTGTTTTAATAAGGGTTTATATGAAATTGCATGTAAATAGAGGGTAAGATAGTAATTCATAAAGTAATTCTAAATGAACACAAGACTGAAAGCAGTTAATATTCCGTACCTAGAACCTCTTGGTTATGGTGTTGACTTTCTTTTAGAGAATCGAATACCACCACTTTCAATTTGTCCAATTTATTACTTTGGGTGGCGACTCCTCATCTCCACGTCATGCCTTTGTGATAGTGGTTAGTGTTCTCTAGAGTCCTGAGCTCAAACAGTGTCACGATTGATAAAATCTTAGGTGCGCTCTAAACCCTGTCATCTACAACTGCGCTTTAACCTGGTATCCATCATTCCCCATAAGGACCTCTAAAAATAGCCTAAGAATTGACTATCTCTATCTGATATAATCGATGTTAAGAGGCCAAAATGTTTCCAAACATTCTAGAAAAATAATTTAGCTGCCCATTCTCCTGTGACAGTCTTCTTGTATGGAATGAGTATCACTATCTTACTAAAACATAACTACGAATAAGTAATCATTCCTTAACTTGATTTTAGGCAATCCTCTAAGAAAGCCCCTTGAAATGCTCTTTTAAGGTCAGCTATGTACTGGAAGTGGAAGATATAGTCCTAACATCCCATTAGAAGGCTTTAAGGAATTATATAGAACACAACCTCATATGTATCGAGAGACATCTAGGTGCATCTTTGGCCAAAAGACATATTGATGAAGATTTAGTAAAGTTTTCTATACTCCAAAATGTCCTGTAACTTTGAAAGTATGAGCTTCATGAATCAACTACAATCTATCATCATCTTCTAGTATGCACAATTATACTCCTTTGTACATTAGTTCATCCTTCAATTGAAACTCATTAGTCTTCCCTTATTGCAACTTAGCATGAGCTGAACTAAAATCAGTGTCTGTGTCATACCCTTTCGCATACTCAGAAGGAACTATAGGCTAGATTTGCATAACCACCAATAATGCAGAAATGCATAACTTACTGGTGTATAGAGCCAAGATAACATATCTGCTAATTTATTAATCATTTCCTTCTTGTGCTTAATAACAATATTGTAGGAAGACATTCATTTATATGTCGATCTTTTTGTAACTTCAACTGTGTAGTTAGATACTGTAGAGGTTTATGATCAGAGTGTACCCCAATTTCCTTCCCTAACAAGGAAGCTCTTAAATGCTTCACTGCTTGAAGCAAGACATATAGCTCCTTATCATAAGTTGGATAGTTCAATACTGGTCCACTAAACATCTCAGAATGGTATGCAATTGGTTTGCCATCCTGAAGAAATACATCTCTCATTGCATAGTTAAATGTATTTGCTTATACTTCGAATGCTTTTTATAGATTTGGCAATGCTAACACTAGGGCCTCAGTAATCTTTCATTTCAATAAATAAAAGGATTCTTCATGTTTCTATGACCATTCAAAATTTTGATTGGCCTTCATAAAAGAATGTAATGGTGCTATAATTAGAGAAAAATATCTAATAAAATTTCTTAAATATTGGCATGTAGTGTCACGACCCAAAATAAGGGCCATGACCGGCGCTAGGGAACGGGAATTCTTTCGAATCCGGAACCCGTAGCAAGCCTAAAAATAAAATAAATCATGCCATAATAACAGTATAATATGCAGCGGAAATAAAAATCATAATATCATAATATTATCCACATCAACTGGATTTAAATCAAAATCTCATCACATATATAATAATCCTTTTAATACAAATCCAGTTTCAATATAATACATTTCTTTAAAATAAAATACATGAAATCCAACACTTTAATTCACAACTACTGCAGTGTCTAGATAAAATAAATAAGACTCAAGTAGATAATTTACACAAAGAAGCCGGGGCGGAAGAAATCCGGCGTATCGACCTGCTACTGAGGTCTGAGGAAGTTGACTCTCCTGAAAAATAGTCAACGGAGGGGAGTCAGACCTCACTGAGTGAATTACTATAATATATATACATACACACTAAGTGACAATGCATACAGTCAACAGTATATATGTAATATGTAAATATATACATGCAAATTCACACAGATGCAGAAAAATCATTTATATATATTTTATCTGAAAATCATGGTTTATGAAGGATTACATAGAACCCTAGAATATCGCAACCTCGAAAATAGTGTTAAACAACACTCTAGCCATATAGGCTCACTTATTCCAAATATATCCACTTAATCCATATGGACAGTAGACTGGCCCCGAGACACTAAGTCAATTGAGCTCCAGCAGTCTGACTGCCAGTGTGATTGGCCCCGAGACACTTGGTCAACCGAGCTCTAGCAATCACACCTCCAAACCATATCTCACACATATCAATAATCATAATCAATCAATATCCACAAATAAGTTAGTAATATAGCCTAAATACTATAGGCGTACCGGTACGTACTCGGTCCTAGTGCTGCCCACTAGGTAGCACGTTCTATTGATATCCTTCATCATTAATAATGTAAAACATTCATTCACAAAAATAAATGATGCATGAATGTAAATGAAATAACAATATAATCCATATATATACCGAAAATATACCAAAAGTAAACCAGGTATATTTCGAGTATATATATATCAAATACATTTAATCAAATTATAAATTAAGTTGGAAATATATTTAAAAACATTTTAAATATATTTTATTCATAAAATATGCATATAATTTAGTATATACCAAAAATAAACCAAAAATATACTTAATGTAAACTTAAGAAATAATCAAATTATTTATGCATCTTTAATCAACATAAAACATGCATTTCTAAATCATGCATCCTAAGCATATATATATAGTATATTAACTCATCTAATGCGCTCCACGAGACGGGTCCGACGGGCCTGGTCCACTAGCCCTCGATCTCGGTGCAACTAAACAAGTAATAAATAATCGACATCAGAATAAACCCTAACAGAAATCCTAGAATTCAATCTAGAGTATTTAACACAGAATCAGAAATTAGGGTTCGACTGGACATCACGTTTTACGAGAATTCTACCGAAAATTCGATAGAACCTCCCCTGTAAAATGGACATCTCTCTACTCAAAAGAGTAGAGCCGACCCTGCAAGGAAATACACTTCGAAAAATAGGCTCAACACAATCAAAATCCCACGGTCGGACTCCAAACTACAGTCCACCGACCGGGGTCCATAACCACAGAACATATTCCAAGTATACCAAAAATATCCTCACAACATAGTAATACATCTCATAGGTAAAAATTACATAATTAACCTTAAAACACTGTAAAAACCGATAAAAACTCATTTTATTAGAAAAACCGTATATTATATATATAATTGAAAATAATTCACGAAAAATAGTTTTGATTAGTTAAAAATACCAAATATTTTGTAGAAATCATTTTTATACCTTAAATAACTAATAAAACCAATTAAATTACATTTTTAGACAATTTAGGGTAAAATTACCAAAATACCCCTATATATAAATATACTTAAATTACTTCAAAAATTCACCAAAAATCATAAAATTATCCAAAATTAATTTTCTCAACATATTTATCAATAATATCAATAATTAAACTCAATTAACCAATTAAATTCAATTTAAAACACAATTAACCCTAATTTCTCAAAATCACATAAACTTCAATAATTCAAAATAAATACTTAGAAATTCATAAAAATTCTAAATAAATTCCTATAATTCATTTCAACACCTAATTCAACCATAAACTCCAATTTCATAATTTAAATAATTAATTTCCAAAAATTAGAAAATAATATTAAAATATTCAAAAATACCCAAAAATCCAAAAAATCTCCAAAAATTCTACAAAAATTTATACATGTAGATTAATCTACTAGGAACAACATTTGTGAAGGGAGTTTTCATGAATCATCCAATTCGAAGCTCAAAAAAATCAAAACCCTAATGGGCCGAAATTGACAAAATCGAAACCTAAGCAATTCTAGACCATTTTAGCTCAAACCAAAGCTAGAATCACACTCACCGGAGCTCAAGGAGAAGAAAGAGACTGGCGGTGTCAAAAACGGTGGCCGGAATCGACGTGATCGACGGTGGATCGATTTTCGGCTTCTCCGGCTAAAATCGACTTCCAGGCGCCGGAAACGGCCTCCTCAGGCGGCGGAATTGGTCGGGGAAGATGGTGGCACACCGGACGGCACACCCACAGTGAAGAAACGGCGTGACAGACGCCCGGACGGCAAGGAGAAGGATCGGGAGGAAGAAGGAGACTCGGGGGCAAATGTGTAATTTTCCAATTCTTTTGATTTTTGACAAATATTAATGTATATATATGTATATATATATACTTTACACTATATAATAAAATAATATTAAATTACACACATCAAATATACACCACACACATAAAATTTAATATTTTAATAATTTATACTAAATAAAATTAATTAAATAACAATAAAATAAATAAATACTTAATAAAATATTAGGGTAATAATAAACCCTAATTAAATAAATATACACACACAGGCTTTATTTAATAATTTAAAAATACGCATGAGTTCATGCAAGTCCGTAAATACATTTAAAATAATTAATAATACATTGTTTACGTGAAAATTTCCCCGGAAATGCAAGTCTCGAGAAAATTTTACGTAAAACACTGAAAATAATACACCGTAATTAAAATAGATTTTAAATACATATTAACTCGTAAAAATATCATATAATGTACAGAAATTATTAACACTGCATATCCCGGTACAGTGTAAAAATATTTTAAAAACACGGGATATTACATGTAGCTATAAAGCTTTAAACTTCGATCACTGGACAAGGGTGTAGGCCATTGATTGATGACTTGTACTTTCTCTAAATCCACTTTGAGTTTTCCTAGATCAACAATGAACCCTCGATGGACAAGCTCTTGCTTCCCAAATTCACATTTCTTCACATTTAAATATAGTTTACTAGCTTGTAGAACCTCCATAACTTGAGCAATATGATGAATATGGTTCTCCTATGTGTAGTTATAGATTAGTTTGTCATCCAGATAGACAATGACAAAGTCATCAATGAAAGGGTGAAGTACTTCATTCATTAGCCACATAAAGGTAGCTGGAGCATTACATAGTCTAAATAGTATAACCAATCACTCAAACAATCCTTGCTCCATCTTAAAAGCATTTTTCTAAGTATCTTCTTCATGGATGCATACTTGATGATAACTTGATTTCATATTAAGTTTAGTGAAAAAAGCGAGCACTATGCATTTAATCTAAAAGATCATCGATCCTCAGTAGTGGATACCGATTCTTAATAGTGATTTTGTTAAGTGCTCTATAGTCCATACACATGCACCATCCTCCATCTTTCTTAAGCTCAAGTAACATAGGTGAACCATATGGTGAGCAGTTGGGCTTGATAACTCATTGTTTAAGAAGTAATTGTATTTACTTCTTGATTTTTTCACTTTTTCGTTAAAGTGGTGCGATATAAACCTAAGTTTGGTAAAGGTGAATCTCTTACCAACTAAATTTCATGTTTTATAGCTCTTCGCGATGGTAATCCCTACACATCCTAAAAAAGATCCTTAAAATGCTTCTGTAATTTTCCAATATTAGAATATTATAAAGGTGTTAGCATCACAGTTGACAAAGTAATAACATTAGGACATTGATCTTATAACTGAATCATTAATAAGATGAATCATCCACAAGAGTTAACCAATTGCTTAGTCTAGTTGACTGTTAGCAAATCTTATGTAGTTTGGGGCTTACAAACATTAATGTGGAACTACTTTCCACCCTTCACTAAATGATACTTACGAAGCCTCCTATAATGAATTGCATAATGATCCCATAGATATTGTAACAACCTGAATATTTTTAAACTATATTATATATATATATATATATATTGAGGTTTCAATGATATTAATTATCTTTATTTTATATTGTTATAATTGTGAGATTAAAATTATTATATTTAAGTACTAGATTTAAAATTTTATTCGAGAACTAATGATATTATTATTTTTTTATATCATTTTAATTTATGCACATACTTTATTATTTTAATTATCCTAATATTTTATTCATGGCATTATTATTATTATTTGTAGAGTTATTTTAACTAGTGCTAGTATTATTATTGTTGTTGTATATATACATATATATTATTGTATACACATATATATATACCAACCACTACTTTAACTACCTAATATATACATACATACATACATATATATATATATATATATACACACACATTTCAGACCAAATATATTGGTCAAAAACAGCCTTACGGGTCATTAAGTTTTCCCTTCCCTACAAATTTTTTTCTTCTTTTCTTTCTCTCTCCCCGCCATCTTCTTCTTCTTCCTGTCACTATTCCAGCTCCTTCCTCAAACCAGGCAGCACCACACCCCACCACCAGACCACCACACCTCACCACCGGATGACCATCAGCACCTCCCTCTTCGTTTGGACTTTGGCAGTTGTTGAAGGAGGCCATCTGGAGCTGTTGAAGTCACACACAGCAGTAGCCTTCCTTCTACCCTTGACTCTGTTTTTGGTGAGTTGATGGGTTAAGGGTAGTAGTTTTCTGGTTGATTTCTGGTTGATCTCAGTTGATTTTTAGTTGATTTCAATAATTTCTGGTTGATTTTAGTTAGTTTTCAGGTTGATTTTTAGTTGTTTAGGGCTGTTGTTAGTTGATTTTGTGTTGATCTAATATTTTTGTTAATTTTTATTATATTTACTAATTACCCAAAATTTTATTTTAATTATGTGATTAATTTTTGGCTTGATCTATACTTATATTAGTGGATCTAAATTAATTGGGGTTAATTTTGGTTAATAGTATATCAAAATTAATTTAGATTGATTAAATTGATTTTCACGGAATTTTTTGTATATTTATTTAGGTATTTTAAGTTTTATGTATATTTTGTTAATGTGGTTAATTAATTATTTTTGGTTGAATATTGAGTTAATTAGTGTTAGTATATTATGTTAGTAATTTTAGTAGTGATAAAATAATTTTTGATAATTTATTTAATTTTTTTTAGAAATTATTATTATTATGTAAATTTTGAAATAGTAGGTAAATGGTGTGTTTTTCTTGATATTATAATTAAATATTATGTTTTAGTTAATTTTGAGATAAACTGTGGTATTAAAATAATTTTTATAAATTATTTATTATTTTTAGTTAATTAATACTAACTATTTTTGAAAATTTATTCAAAATTAAATTATTTATTATTTTGTGGTTTGAATGAGTTTTTAATATATATTATAGTATATTTAAACTAGTTGGGCAATTATAATTTGAATTTGACTATTTTATGTTGAATATTTGGAAAGTTGGATTGTTATTAATATTATATTATTATTTGAAATTTTATTAAATTATGGTGGAAAATAATTTTATTTAGTGTTTTAAAAATTGAATAAACTATATTATGATTTATTATTAATTCTTTTATTATTTTTGGTGATTTACTAAATTAATATTTAGTATTTGCTTATTTGTATTTTTGGTGAACCTCGGTTGGGAATTGTGTAGTTTGGGGTCCCAACCCGAGGTATTGTGCCACTGTGTAATTTTGAAGTGTGTTTATTTACAGGATTAACTCTACTTCAGTAGTGAGATGCCCGTTTTACAGAGAAAACTCTGCCAAATTTTTGGTAGATTTCTCATAAAACGTGACACCGGGTCAATCCTAAATTTTTTATTCTGAGTTCGAATCGAGTCTTCCTTAGAAATTCTAGAAGTTAGGTTTCTATTTTCTGATTGTCATTTCCTTTTCTATCTTTTAGCTACCCCTCCATTCGCGTCTACCAGTCGAGGTCGGACACAACGTGCAAGAGGAGCACCTTTATCCTGTAAGTTAATATTTAATTTGAGTGTCGAGTCTTTTAATTTAAATTATATTAAATTCTTATGAATTTAATTTTATGAGATTCTAGTCAAGATTATTCATAGGATTTTGCATGATTTAATTTATAGTTGATTTATTTTATTTTATTTTTATTTATTGTAATTTTCATTGTTTGATTTATTTTCTTTTATTTTTAAATAAACCACGGTAGAACGGGCTACCTGATGAGTTTCATCAGGACCGTGTGCACACTGGTAAAATATGTGATTATTTAATTATATTACTGGGGCCAATGGACTGGTGATGCCTTGCTCTCGGACACCGTTAGTAGTATAATATTTGTTTATTTAATAAATATTGGGGCCGAAGGTCTGGTGATGCTTTGCTTTTGGACACCGCCAGTATAATTTTGATTAATATTTATTAAATTACTGGGGTCGATGGTCTGGTGATGCTTTGCTCTTGGACACCGCCAATGATATTGGATTAAGAGATATGACTACGGCTGTGTATCCTGGTGATGCCTTGCTCTCGGGATCCGGCAGTCTTGGATATAAGTGAGTCATATGACTGTTAAAAATTTATAAATCGAGTTCTACCAAATTTTTATATTGAAACGTTTTAAAAAGACATTTAAATATCTATTTCTTCTCTTTTAAAAATGGATTTATTATATGTATATCAAATGGTTTGAATAAAATTATATTATATTATATTATATTTCCATAAAAAATTTACTTTTAATGAGATTTTCAAATCACATTCATTTCTTTATTAACTTACTCAGTAAGGTCTGACTCCCCTCAATTTAATTTTTTTCAGGAGTTTGAGAGTTTTCTGTTAGGCCTACTTCTCTTCGCTGTGTAGCTTCGTCACCGGCTATTCTACGTAGGTCTACTTAATTATGTTGTATTTACTTTCGTGTACCGCAGTAGAGAAATTGTATAACTGCATACTTTATTTGGGATTTCATGTATTTATAATTTATGTACCGAGATACTATTTGTATAACTGATGTTTATTTATTTTATGCACTGATATTATGGTTTAAATTATATTGAGAAAAATCAGTTTAATAATGTGCATTGTGATTTTATTATTTATTGTAAGGTTTCAAAGTCTAAATATTTTCGTGTTTTTCTTTTAAGGCTTATTATGGGTTTCGGTAGCTTTATGCTTTCCCATTCCCCAATGTCGATCACGTGTCCTTGGGTTCAGGTCGTGACATATATGGACTTCCTAATTTGACTTGGTATACGTCTACCGAAACCATCTTGTATGTCACTTCATTAATGTAATGAATAGTGATTACAAATTTGAAGGTACATTGCTTTGTAATCTGCGTGTCAATGTCCTTCTAAATCTAGCCTAATGGGTAAGGCTTAAGGTGAGGCATTGTTTCTAAGCCTACCTTCTTCACTAGAGCCTTTAAAATCATATTCTTTTAACTTCTAAGATTGACAATTGCTTGTATAATACTCTGTTTCACTTGAATGTTCAAATGGAACAACTTTTTATGATTATAAGCATTTGTAGCATCTGTTGGTAAAGTCATTAAAGTAAGTGTAGTGTTAGGTTGCTACAACTCTAGAAGGTCTTCTGCCTGTTACACTGTTGTCGTGGCCTTCCTGTCATTCCTTCCCTAATTGTTCCTTTAGTTTTTGGGTCTCAACTTAGGATAAAGTATCCAACACTTGTTTTTGACATCTCCATTGAATTATAGTGATCACAGTAATTTTTTTGTGTTGGGCCATCCTTGAACTGTTTCCCTTTATTCTTCCAATCAGATTTATTTATAGTTGTATGTTTGTCACCCTTCTTGTCAAGTCTTTTGTATTTGGCCTCAATGACAATGGCTTTGACTGTAGCTTCTTCAATCGATTCCACAGTGAACAATTTTAGTTCTTTATGTATGTAGTCGATAAGTCCTCTAATATATTTCATAAAGACATTACAATTTTCAATGTCTATATCCAATACCAAAGCTTAGTTATGGAATTCAGAGGTTTAGTCTTGTACTGATTGATGGAACTTTTGATTGAAGTGCTACCATTTGTACCACCTTTCTTCTTCATAGCCAATAGGATAAAATTCTTTTCTAAATAATTTCTTGAATTTTCTCAAAGTCAACTCTAAAATGTTGCACCGTTTTTAATATGACTTCCACCATGTAATAGCGTGGCTTAAGAGTTTCAGGCTTGTAAATTGGATCTTTTCAGCATTATAATACTTATGTATATTAAAATAAATTTCTAATATGTCAATTTAATTATCTAGTTTGTCAGCATATGTAACACCGTTGTAAGTAGGAATTTCAATCTTAAAATCAATTTTTAAGGCACTTAGATTTCTCTAATTTTCTTCTTCCCTAGTATTGTCTTCCTGGATGGTGTCTTCCTCATTCTTGCTATCATTTATGACCTTTCTCTTTAATAGGGATGCATGTGAATGTTTCAAGGTTTTTAAATTTTTCACTAGTTCAACAATAGATGTTGATAATAATTGCACTTATTCTTCAAGCTTGGAGATACGATCATTATTATAACTAGTCTCAGTTATCTTTCCTACCATTTCTCTTTTCTTTGACCTTAGTTTTTTATGTATGAGCAAAGGACCTTTAAGTTGTTCTTTTGAAATTTTGTGTTAACTGCGAGTTAGGACCATAAACCACTTTCTCATTTCTTAGATCTATCACTCTAATACCATTTGATCCAAAACTTCTACGTGATAGAGCTTTTAATTTCTAATAAGTAGGAAAATAACTTCTTTAATTCAAAAAAAAAGAAAGACAACTTTTGGAGAAGATGTTATTAAGCTAAAATAAATACGTTTTATTGCTACTGTCTTTACATATTAATGAATCCACACACATATATATACAAGTTTATTCCAAAAATAGTTAACTAAAATAACTTATTAAATATAAACCATTGAATTTGATGGTTTATATTTAAAAGCAATAATAGTTATTGTTAATTGATAATTTTTAAACAAATACGTTTTAAACCATCAATTCCTTAAACAAATACATTTATTAATAGTAAGATTATTAATAACTAATAATAGGATCCTTCTGGATCACTTTCTGTCAATAACAACATTATGCTTTTGTTCAAGCTATTCATACTTTGTTGCAAAAGGAGTGGTTGTATTTAATTTAAAATTTGTTGTTGTGTTTAATCATTAAATAAATTTTATTTTCAATGTCTTTTTTGTTAATATAATTTTTAAAAGATATATATAATTTTATAATTTACAAGTAATTAATAATAAATATTAAAATGGAGTAATAAAATTTAATTTTCAATAAACCTCCACTCATACAAATGTTGTAATATGTTGTTAAATGTTAATAAAAGATAAATATGCATAGTAACAGAATATTAATTTAACCAATATAATAAAAGTGTTGAAATATAAACTTTTAGTAATATTTAATAAATGTAGTATGAATATTTTAAAGCAATGTTTTTAAAATGTTGCTATATGGTAGTATTATGAAATTTAATAAATACTTTTAATAATATTTATTAAATATTAGTTAAGTGAATTTATTGCAATATCAAAAAATTATCACAATAAATTATTATAAATGTTATTATAAATGAATACCGATAAATAATGAAAATGTTGTATTAATATCTAGCCACAATGAATAAAGTAACATTTGAATACCATTTTTAAAAAATGTTGGTATAAATTTATAATAACATTTTTTATATTTTATATAACATTTGATCAATGTCATTATAAACATTTTTTTTGGTTGTAGTGCTAACTTTATTAGGTCATTTTAAAAGGTCAAACATCATAAAAAAAAATAAAAAAGAAAATCCTTTTTTAGATATACAAAAAGGTGGCCTTTTAAAAGAAAAAATAAAATGACTTAGCTAATAAATATCAATTATGATTTAAATAGGTCAAAACTTATAAAATTAAATTGAAATATGTCAAATATCATTTTAAATGAAAATTAAATCTAATAAAAATAAAATGAAAGATTTACTTTAATAAAATTAACAATAAATTATTTTTAATGGTATGTCTGCCATTAAAAAAAGTACATTTTATTACCATATTTGGATGTATTCTATTATTTTTTTGCTAAATTTTTTTCTTAATAATAATTAAAAATGACTTTATTTTTTTAATGTTTATAATGAAATATAACTGATAGTTTAAGAAAATTATTTTTTTCCATTATTGTTTATTTTTGTGATTTAACTTTTTGATTAATTATATAATTGCACAACAAATTGATAAAGTATCAAACTTTGTAAGCTATTTAGCTAAACAACAACTAAATCTTTTAAGCCAAGTTTATAATATGCAAAATCCAAGAATTTACAAAACTTTTATCGAACAAACTTATGAACAATGGAGCTTGGGAAAAGTTAAAACTTGATATCTCCTTGTAGCTTGGCAAAAATTCAATATTTGCTTTTTTAAGTATTAGCATGCAAAAAAATGTTCACATGGAAATGTATATATCACTAGCAACGTGCAAAAATTATATATATTATGAGTTAGACAATTTTTCTTTTTAAACTAAATAATTCCAATTAATTGAATTCGGTATATGAAGGACACTTTCCATAGAGCTTTACATTGAAAAACTATAAGTACATATCTTCTTTATTCAAATGTAAAAGTAGCTTTAAGCATATATCTACTTCATTCTCTTAAAATAAAATAAAAAGGTCATGTTCCTAAATATTACTTCAACTTCTATTGTACAAAAAAGAAAAAATTACGAAGTTTTTTTTATATCAAAATGTATAGTAAGAGTGTGGTGGATCCAAACAACAAACTTCATTAGCTCCTGTATTAGCCTAATCCATCCGTATATCAACTATCTGTCGTTGCAAGTCTACTATTTAATCCTTCAAAAACCCATCAACTGATTACTCATACGAAAGAAACCAGTAAATATCATATTATACATCAGATAATGAAACACATTTGTTATTTAAATAATAGCATTCAAAACAATGTTGATATAGAAGTGTACATTGTAAAACTTGAAGCTAATAGTAACAAGAACACACAATAATAATAAGATCTAAAGTAAAGTTAAGAAACCTCTAAAGATAAATGTTAATGGAAGAACAAAAATAAAAGTTTGTTTTGGAGAAGCCAAAAATTACAATAAAAAAATAAAACTACTACTAGGAACTACAGTACCAAACCAAAAGATACTTTAAATATACTAAAGGATAGTTATAATAACATAACCCCATAAATTATGTTGCATAAGAAAATTAGCAACCATTAAACTTGAATAGTGACAAATTAAAAATTACTTTAATACTTTCAAAATACATATCATTAGCAATAAGCAAAACTCATGTATATGATGAATTGAGCAATTTTTCTTTTTTGATTCAATAGTGCCAATTGAGTCATACTTAATTCAATAAATTAAGAGGTATTTTCTATAGAAATTTACCTTAAAAAGTTAGAAGTTTCTAAATTTTTTTGTTTTGATATACTAAAGGTTCATCTGTGTTGAATTCTCATAATCATTCTCTTATTTTTGATAATATTTTATTAGTCTCACATTCTTGTTCCAATTTATTATTTATTAATGAACTCTAGATATGTACAACAACAAAATGTAACTTAATCATATCAAAGAGTAGACGTTTTGTGGCTATATAACTCAAGTAGCTCTTCAACCTTGTTAGTTAGATGGTCTGCAACATCATTAGCTTCTCTATAAATATATGTGATCACAAAAGTTTTTTTAATAAAATATGATCACATATTACATGCACAATTTATATCTATAAGTATATTTATTATTTTCAAATATATTATACATTATTTAGCATAAGTTAAATTAGTAAAATCTCCACAAAATGTACTCAAATATATATGTTGAACCCTTTTTTTAGAAAATAAATTATGACATCAGTGATATTTATTTTGGTTACATTAATTCATTCTTATGTTTATTTTGTTATTCTTTAATGTAATCTTGTAATACAATTTTTTAAAAATCCTATAAATTTTACCTTTCAATCATTCATATCACTTTATATATTAAACAATAACAAAATAAATTCAAAATACTTACTAATATACACTTAAATTAATATTCTTTATATATCATTTCCCTTGCAAGCTTTCAACAACTTTTAAATTATCCATCTCAATGTGAATCTTCTTAATTCCTGACTTTTTTTTCGTTACATCATAATTTAATGGTAGGGGAGGTAGGTCTCGAACTTGAGACCCATCCTGTTGCCACCAATAGCTTGACCAACAGACCAAAACTTCGGGGGCTCTTAATTCCTAACTTTAAAAGATCAAATATGATAAAGAAATCAAAACAAAAATCCTATTTTAGATATACAAAAATGTCACATCTTAAAGAAAAAATAAAATGGCTTAGCTAACACATATCAATTATAATTGATATAGGTCAAAATAGGTCAAAACTTACAAAATTAAATTAAAATATATCAAATATAATTCTAAACGAAACTAAATCTAACAAAAATGAAATGAACTATTTACTATAGTAAAACTAACAATAAATCATTTTTAATGGTATGTTTTCCATTAAAAAAAAGATTTTATTACCATTTTGGTATGAATTCAATGATTTTTTGCATAATTTTTTACTTAATAATAATTAAAAATGACTTTATTTATTTGTATATTTACAATGAAATATAACTTATAGCTTAAGAAAATTATTGTTTTTCATTATTGTTTTGTTTATGTGATATAACTTCTTAATGAATTATATAATTACAAAAAATATTGATAAAATATTAAACATTATAATATAAAGGACACTTTTCATGGAGCTTTACCTTGAAAAATTAGAAGTATTTTAAGTACACTTTTCCATCTTAATTTTTGCCATAAGTTGAGCTTTGATTTTCGCCACACCTTCTTAATTCAAAAGTAAAAGTAGCCTTGGAGCTACACACCTCAAGTAGTTTGCAATCATATTAGCTTCTCTATAAACATGTGAAATTATAAAACCCTTAAACTTTTATAGATGTAAAAATGCTCTGGTCATAAATAAAAACATTTAGAGCTTTTATAAATTAATAACATTGGAATAAAAAATAGTAACTAAATGAAATATTAATTAATTAATTAATAAATTCTTATGAAAACAACTAAATATTACATACATAATTTATTTATTTTTAAATTGAACTTATAAACATATCAATTTTTTTTCAAATTTTATTTAGTATAAGTTAAATTACTAAAATCTATATGAAATTAACTCAAATGTATTAGACAATTCCTCCTTCTTAGTATAAGTTAAAAAGAGAAGAAAAAAAGCATTAGGAGACAGTGAGAGAGCCTTAGCTAAATGGAAGAGAGCCTTATAGAATATTTGTATGTGTACCGTAATAAGAACCTCATTTATTTCTTTTAATATATATATATATATATATATATATATATATATATATATGAAGCAAAGAAAATGAATTCATCATGTGTTGACATTTGGCTCTCTCTGCTTCTAATATATCAAATCTAAATTACATATTCTTCTTATTTCTTTTAACATTTTCTTAAATGGTTTTATCTAAGTTTTTTGATTTTTGGTGACTTTTCAATTTCAAAAATTTGAAAGATCACATTATTATTATCAATATGTGTAATCAAACATTAATTTTTCTAAAAACATGTCATCATTTTCTCTCTTTTCACCAAAAATGAGTAGTAACACTCATTTTTCCTTTTATCCTTTACCTCTACAAAAATTTAAGTGATTCATTATTGAAGATTTTTATGAATAGTTAAGTATTTTTTTTCATCTAATATTTTCTTCAATTTGGTAGTTTTTTTTTTCTTTATATATAATTAGAATTTAACTTAAATTAATTAGAGGATGATATTTTTCTCTTTCCTATTCTTTTTCACTAATTCAAATGATCCATACAATTTAAAGATTTTAAGGTATATTATGCACTAAAATTTTAAATATTTTATTTTCAAACGATTCAAATGATAAGTTATAGTTGAAAATAGTTTAGTGCATCATATATATTCTTTATTCTCTTTTTTCTTTCCTTTTCTCTTCTTTGTACGCATATGTATAATTACCTTTATAATATACATTTAGA